>OY284486.1:41060087-41149810 GCA_958336395.1 Ctenicera cuprea
GGAAGAAGAGCAGATACAAATAAACCTAACGGACAACAGATCAAGCAAACCAATACCATGAAATACCTGGCCTCTATATTTAATAGCGAAGGAAACATAGAAGGTGATGTCAACAATAGAATAGGGGCAGCGGCAAGATTATTTAATGCGTTAAAAACTGTATTTCGCAGCAAAAAAGAAATGAGTAAGAAGGTAAAGGTAAAGATATCCAATAGTGTTTAAACCAGTTTTAACATATGGGAGTGAATCGTGGGTGCTCAGTAAGAAGTTAAAATTCAAATTGCAAGCTGCTGAAATGAAAATCCTAAGGAGAATCGAAGGAGTTACTAGGATCGACAGTATAAGAAGCACAGGGATCAGGGAAGGGTTAAATATCAAATCACTACAGAAAGAAATACAAAGCAAACAACTGAGCTGCTTCGGCCACCTAATCCGAAAGGAAGAAAAAAATTTAGTTAAAGAAGTGTGGGAGGCCAGATCAGATGAGAAGGCAAAGCGAGGCGGACCTAAGAAGAGCTGGGATACCAAAATAGCGGAAACGCTAAGTAGGAGAGGATACTCATGGGATACAGCGAAAGAAAAAGCCAAAGAAAGGAAGAAATGTAAGAAATTCTGCAGAAATGTAAATACCCCCAACCAAATCCTCGACACGTAACGGTATAAGAGGACGTGGATAAGTAAGTAAGTAAGTAAGTTCAGGTCAGATAGGATCGAATAAGTAAGTTGTACCTTAAGTTAGGTTCGGATACTGATCCACAAATTTAATTTTATCCTAACTATGTTCGAGTCTCGGTATTCTAAATACGAAATTTATTTGACATTCGTAATTTATCTACAATTCATTCATTATGCTAAGAATATCTAACACGATCGAAGTTTTCTACATCAAAAATGTATCCGAGATTTTACCGAAATATTGTCTAAACTGTTAAACTACAAAATTATACCATTACATTATTACTGATTAATTAATTTTATCACAAATTATTCAGCAGCACAAATATCTATTTAATGTGAATATAGATTACGTTGTAATAATATTTTGTTCTGTGATGCAATCTGTGCACATGTGCATTATGCAAGATTTAGGAGTATGAAGACAAGTAGGAGATATAGCATCAGATCAGATCGGATACATTTTCGATTAGGATTGAATCGCCGCGGATTCTCAAAATGTGTTGAACTTCTCCTGTCTTTTATTTATCAATTTTAGCTACTTTAGATTACAAACGTACTACTACTACTACAAAAAGGACATAACATACCACGAAATCATACCCAGGGTACGCAACATTACAGTATGAGGTGTATGTATATTCTTTCACTCAGTTTTCACTGAAGGAACTGAGACAACTGTGACATCACTTCAAATGATGTTTTTTCTCGTAGTGCTTCAGTAACGGCACATCAACAACTGATGCAAGTAATGAAGCTATGGAGGTTGAGCAGTTGCTTCAGTTGGGGCATAGTTGGGTCGGGGAAGCAAAAATACAGGCGCGCATTTTAAGAACAGTTATTCAACTGATTAAAGTGAAGTTAAGGTTTTATGGTTGAAGGTGTGTGTTTGCGTTTTATAAATTTCAGGCCGCGACTATGTGCACGTTGATGTGTCCCGAATTTCGTTTTTGCGGACACGTGTATGACGTCAGACATGGCTGACGCATGCGCAATTTACGAAGTAAACTATGTTGTATGATACGCAATTGATTAGGAGTAATTTATCAGTGAGTGAATACAACTTTTCTCTAGTATTTTTTTCTTTAAAAATATAACTGCTCTTAACTACAACCTCGGCCAGACCGCAAAGGCCAACAACGTTGTTTTAAAGAAAGCAGTATATAAAATAGAAAAAAAACTTGGGTTCAACCGGGATTCGACCCCTTAACCATTCATGCAGTAAAATGCTGTAAATTCCTATCGCTAAAAACATCCCAGGTGGGGGTGAACAGTAGCAGTCCACCATGTACACGGTAAAAAAGAAAGTATGGGATAAAAGTACTTAGAAAAAAATAAAGCCGGTGGCCGGAATCGAACTCAGACCCCCTGTTAACCCATAACTACTTCATTGTGCATAGCCATAAAAACGAACATACGCGCATTTGGGTCGCCATAACAACGTCGCAAACAATTGTTTTGCAGGACTCGCAAGCTCCCGTTTCTTTCTTCCATTGAGCGCTACCGTTAAATAGTAGTTTTTTTTTAAGATTTCGTGATATTTCCAATTAGGTTATGTACTTTAAAATGCATGTCGGTTAATTTTGATATCGGTTTTCAGTGTTTAGTTGTTCAGTATATAGTCACTTTCATTATGAGCATATTTTTGTTAAACCAAGAAATTCAAGTAGAGTTTTAATAATTTGTAATTCAATGTAACATTCCAAAAGTGGCATGACATTGTAGCTTGGACTCTTATTAAGCAGTACCAAACTTGTTCACTTTCCTTTTTTGTCCTTTTTTCAAAATTTTCAACTTTTGCAGGGAGGCCTATCACTATCGAGCGCAGTGAACTATTTGAAGCATTGCGGGCCAGGGGCACTATTAATGCTACTACATTAAGGTCAAGGGAGTTATTAGTGAACTATATTAAAACAGTTAAGGGTTAAGGCTAAGGGTGCTCTCGTACTTAAGAAGTGCATGTAAATAATGACTAATATTAGACAAAACAAGAGTATCTCCCTTATTTAATAGAAGAACAAAAATTTTATTTTTGTTTAGTCTAGTTCAATGTAAATAGTACATTAAAACACAAGTTTTATAAGACTGATTTTAGAGCACGCGTCTAAGTTTAGAAAACGAGCCGCTTGCGGCGAGTTTTCTAAAGGACAAGTGCGCTAAAATGTCTTATAAAACGTGTATTTTATACTATTTTTTCTATTTTGCGCTTTTTATGCCCTTTTTGTGCCTTTTTAAATAAAAACTTCCAGTTCCAAAATGGGGATTTTGCGGTAGCTATAAACGCACGCGTTTGCGTGCTTTAATAGCTTTCTTAAAGACGCAAAATAGAAAAAAGTAGTTTTAGATCTACAAATAATATTTGTTTTTTCAATTTATTTTTTGTGGCAGACTAAAAGCTAGAATTTTTTTCTCAAAAATGCAAAGAATGTAGTTCCTGCTTGAAACAGCAGTACTTTCCTCTCGTATTCAACCCAATCTGATCCCCAAATAAATACAATTTACAAAAATCAAGTTAGTTTTGAAAAATTTTTTTGCTCCTCTATTACATATCAAGATTGTCAACGTATTTAAAATTCACCTAGAAAGTTTTATAATTATAAAGAATTTAATAACATTTTGTCAAATACTCTGCCATGTTAAATCCGTTATTTTAAATTTTGACACAAGATTTAAAAAATCAGAGCACAAAACCAAAACCCAAATGTCGTATAAATCTAATAAATGTTGTGCAGTAGTCCGCTGCATTGGATCCGCCATTCTTAATTTTACAATTTGGATATAACATTTGAAATCGGCGACCACGAAAACCTTTAAAATCCAAATATCGTATCAATCCGATGAGATTTTGTCTAATAGTCCGCCATATTAGATCCACCATATTTAATTTTTCAATTTTGACCTCAGATTTGAAATCAACCATTATAAAAACCTTCAAAACCCAAATACCTATAAATCTGATAAGATTTTGTCTATTAGTCCGCCATACTGAAGAGATTTGAGATCAGCGACCTCGCAAACTCTTAAAACCCAAGTTTTATGCAAATCTGATGACTTTTTGAATTTTGACCAGCTTCTTGTGAATCTGGCCCACTGTGCGGCGGTTAGGGCCTCTCACTAACGCGGCTTGTTGCAGAAGTAGCCTTGAAATCGGCAAAATGCTAGTACGCTGTATGACGTCATGCACGTGTCCGCAAAAACGAAATTCGCGACGCATCAATATGCCCCTAGTCACTTCGTAAATTTAAAACATAATAAACAGATTTGAGGTTATAATACAGTATAAGGTATGCGCACGCAAACTGATGAAATAACAAGGGAAACAACAACCGCACTAGTGTAATTATTATTGTTGATAGAAGTGATGGATTTCACTTAAACTGAAATAATAGCAAAACCAAAAGAATACACCTTCTTAAACACAGTCAAGTTAATGCATAATTGCATAATGCATTAAATTCACAAGAATTACTAGTATAGGTGTATTCTTTTGGTTTTGTCATCACTTCAGTTTAAGTGAAGTACATCAGTTCTATCAAAATCACTAGTTCAGTTGTTCTTTTGCTTGTTGTTTCATCAGTTTGCGTGCGTATACCTACAGAGTGGCTAGGAAAACTCCGGCCACTTTTCTTGTGGCGGTCAAGAGATGGCGCTTTATTAAAGAAAAATTAAATTAAAATACTGGCAACAACGCAGAATCCAAGACGTTTTAGTTGTTTTGATTTAATATGGGGCGTATTTAATAACTAAAACGTCTTGGATTCTGCCTTGTTGCCAGTATTTTAATTTAATTTTTCTTTACTAAAGCGCCATCTCTTGACCGCCGCAAGAAAAGTGGCCAGGGTTTTCCTAGCCACTCTGTATATACTGTATAATAACCTCAAATCTGCTTTGAATGTATTAAATTTGAAAGCGACTACTGCACAGTCCGACGGTCTTTGTGCACCTAGGGACTGTTTATATTAGAAGTATTAGCGTTTGCCTGCAGGTTCGTCGTGGCACAGATGGAAATACGTAGTCTTTTACTGCATAAATGGTTGAGGGGTCAAATCCAGGTTGGGGTAAAATTTTTTTTTCTACTTTATACTGCTTTTTTTTAAACTATGTTGGTCTTTGCGGTCTGGCCGAGGTTATTGTTAAGAGCAGTTACATTATTAAAGAAAAAATACGAAAAACAAAGTTGCATTCACTCACTGATGAATTACTTCTAATCAATTGCGCATGCATGGGAGTTCATAAACAGCAAAAGGTTGACGGCATAATAACTGCGCAAGTCGGACCACGTCAACGAAATAAGGACATGAGTTTGCCACACATATTTTTTCTCTGGGGCAGATATTTGATTAGATATTATCTATTTTCACGATCTTTGTCGTCGCGTCACCTTTCAACAAAGTAGTGCCTTTCCATATGTGATACTGACCTTTTCTACCAAAGTTAGATTTTATTCAATGTTTAGTTCACATAAAAGAAACAATAACTATTTAATTTTGAAGATATAGTAATTAATGAAGTGATCTCTTATAATGCCTATTGTATTAAAATTTTAGTTACTACTTTGTGAACTAGTTGTTTTGCTATTAATAAAGATTATTATTATTAAATGAAGTTTGAAGTTTCAGCCTGTTTACTGTTCCCATTTCAGAATGCTTTCTTGTTGGCTAGTGAATGTTACAATTTTAGGCATTTTGCAAAGGCAACATGATCAAAAAAGGTCAACATTTTAAATTGCAGTTAGCAACTTAACAACAAGTTTTAAACTGAATTGAATAATACCACATCTTCAATACATAAAGAACAGTTGCCAACACTTTCTACATTATACATCTATTTTGATGTCATGTTAAAACGTAAGGGGGCTGTTAATATACCATTATATGTCAAGAACATTATACAAGTCTATAGAATATTTAATAACAATGGTATTTCAACAAAATTCAAAAATAATACAACATATTTTTTAGAAATGTAGGCACTTACTAGTCCATTTGGCATAGTTTGTTGATGAAGATTGAGATATTGAAAATGTTGGTTATATCCAGTTGAAGGAAATACTCGCATTCTAGGAGCAAGTGTGAATAAAAAACTACCGTCATCGCCATAAAATTTGGGTCCTAATAACCAACTACCAGGTGCAAAACCTCCAAACATATGGCCATTTCTATCTTCTACGACAAGTACTGATGGTCCCTGATTTACAATTCGACCTAAAATTGTTACAAATCATAGCACCTTTTAATATAATAGAATAATGATAATACATGATACACACTATTTGAGTCTTTATATTTATTAAGTAGATTAAAATAATTACCTATTAAAGTTGAAAATGATTCTCCATGAATTTCAGAAGAAAATAAAAACCTCCATTCTAATTGATACTGTTGAGGCAAATGAGCATTAATAAACACTAACTGATTGAGATCAAGTAGGCTAGGATAAGATGGAATTAAATCTAAACCTTTACAAAATGGCACTAGACTACGGTCTTTTCTAGCATTAATTGATGTGGGTTCCTCATTAGGATGATGTGCTATACTGGAACGTTCAGTTTGAATGGGCTTCTCACGATGTGAAATGCTGTACAAATGTGTAAATACAAATAAAAGTAGTTGCCCAAATACAGTGGAGCCTTGTAGCCACACTTCTAGTGCTCGTCGCGTTATGCAGTCTCCACTAGCTAATTGATATGCGAGACTTTCTGCCAATCTTTGTACATTCTGTGGTGAAATAAAACAACCTCGTGAATGCCAGCTCTTGAATTGCTTCGTATTAGCCAATTTTTGTATTTTCATATATGATGATACTATGCTTTCTACATACTAAATAAAAATAATAAATTAAATATTTTATATAACAAATAATGCATAATATGTATTTTGTATGTGCACATAGAAACCCATGTACACTGCTACACAAATTAATTACTAATACTTACTTCTTTGACTAGGATATAAGGAACATCATCACTTTCTAACTCGTTTCTACCTAATGATTGGAGCAACACTTTTAATTTTTCATCTACAGTGCCACGTGTACAGTAAACAAATAATTCTGCAAATCTTTCCAAGTCAACAGTTTGGGATCGCAAATCTCCTTTTCCGAACAAATAGTTGTTAATATACTGCAATAAACGAGCATCCATCTGTGAACCCCATAGTTTCTAAAAAGAAACAAACAATTTATTTATAATGCTATTCCCATCGAAATGCATCAGACATTCGTTCCTTATTGTTACCATATGGAAAAATCTAGTTTCCATGAAAGTCTAGCAACTTGAACAATCTACATTTGATTTACATCACGACCACTTGGGTTAATATCGATTATCGGCCGAGGTCTTCATAGCCTATCGGAGCACGAAATAGTATACAAACGTCAGTCGACATGAATCCAGGTGGCCGTGATTTACAAAAAAAAACAATTTACAAGCGTTAAAACAAAATCAGTTTACGAAAACACGAGTACCTACTAATCCACAAAACTCGTTTTACAGACAGACTAGCATATATACTACGACCCACCTATTAATTCGAGTAATCATAAAAAGGAATTATCTCGAAAACCATTGGATCAAAGCAATTGAGTGAAAACACCAAAATTATGAATAAAAAAGCAACTGGACTGTTCTTTTCTGGAAGCTGGAATTCTGTAGCAAACTTTTTCGAGCCCTTGTTCATTATAATTTTTTTTGTCGTTTCTTAGTGTATAATTCACTCCCAAAGTCTGACATTATTTTTGAAACACCCCACACGTCTGAACCTGATTATAATCATAATAGAAAAAATGGCCATAGAAAACCAAGCACTTGTCAGAACTTAGTTCATCTTTTACGTGAAAAATTATTTTGAAATTAAAGTTTGCAACTGTATGAATTAAGTTTCGACATGAATTTTGTTTTCCATGGCCAAAACTTATGGCTTTTTTTGCTTGTACGATGTAAAATGTGGTGTGTCTTAATCAGCATTTCTATTGCGCAAGACCTAGTTGACCTATTTATGGTCATTGTAATTATTCAAAATATGACTAAACATAACATCAATTCTTATACTTATTTGGGGTTAGAATGTTAGGATGTAAAATAGTTTTCAAAATATCAAAAAAAATTTTGAAATACGAGAAAGTTCAGGTAAAACACTTTGCCCTTGTTCTACCATATCATACTAGTAATCCATACCTTAGACAATAACAAGAAGAAGTCAAATTGTTACATAAATGTCACACAAAATTAGTATAATTATTACACCACTATTACACTGCTGCTAATATTTTACTAATACACTCACTAATAAATTTTGAATGTGAATGACAAATAAAATATATATTCCTGGTTAAATCTCTTACAAGTGGTATTCACTTGTTTTTTTTTCTTTGTACAAACAAAAGCTGCACTACCTAACAGCAGGAGTTTTTTTCGAAATTCACATAATTCCCTTTAAACTTTAATAACGTACCGTTAATTCTTCTTCCTTAATTTTTTCTGAGTTCTTACTTGCTAATCGAAAAGAATTGCTTACAATCACCTGCTCATCTTTTGATAAAAAAGAACATTTTGCAGCTAATCTCTTACTGCTGTTTAACCCCATTATACCTAGAAGGGAAAGAATTTATTTACCTTGTACCTAGGGAGTATATATTTCTTTTTAAGGAAAAACTAATGGGTACTTGCCAAATTAAACTGTGGCTTATTATGCTTGGAGTGATCGTTTTATATCGCTACACTCTTACTGGTAAAAATAAATATTTACATTGAAACAAATATTTACATTGAAACAAACATATGATTGAATCAACATATAGGAGGCCATCACCCATTCTCTCTTTCTGTGCATTTGCTATCATGTTTCCTATTTTCTTCTAATCAGTCATCAATATTTTCTTGACTCCTCCTCTAGGCAAATTCTGTTGAGGGGCATTTGATACTCGTTTTGGTAGCACGAAGTGAGAGTCGCATTTTTTAACTATGCCTGAAGTCGATATTAATACTGGAGGCTGTGATTAAGACAATATTAAAAAAGCTGAAGTGTTTACTTCGAATGGACTTTCCCATACTAGATATTAATAACTACCGTATTTACAAAAGTATAAATTTTATAATTATAAAGTTGTACATTTCACAGACTGTTAGTATTCTAGAAAAACAAGCTATACAAGCTTCTATTTAGTTCATACTTCGCTGTCAGTTCGTGACGTCAGCAATAATAATGCTGCGGCTTAGTAATCATGCTCGATCATAACTTGACCAAATCCAAACATTTTTGTGCAAAGTTGTTTTTTTTTCTACAATACTTCGAGAAATAGTCGTTCCCTAAGGCAAAACAAATGCGCAAATATGCCAATTCCTGCACTAGTGCGCAAAGTAAATAATTCCCGCACTAGTGCGAAAAAGTGAAAAATTAAACTATTGTCTGTTTAATTTGTTAATATATTATCTATGTCAACCATACTCAACCGCGTACTTGATAGTTTGAAAAATACCACGTTAAAAATACAAATTCAAATTGTGACAATAAAATTGTCACAAAAATTGAAAATACGAGGAAGGCAGCAAAATTATTCAAATATTTCCATATTTTCTGAATTTCCTGTACGATTGTAGAAAAAAACGTTGTTCATAAAACGTTTGGGAAGCGTATTACACCCTACCGCGAAATAGTTTTTTGTTTAACTAGGCAAAAAAGTAGCTTGCGTTTAAATCCAGCCAAGGCAGTAAATTTGCATTTTTGCAGTGTTGATCATATAATTTTTCGCCGATTTGTTGGAATTAACATGAATTTTGTGATTATTTTCAATTTATTGTAAATAAAACAATTTTTAACTTCAACAGGTTTTTCATTGTAGCTATATATAGTTAAAAATTGTTTTATTTACAATAAATTAAAATGAACTTCAACGAAGTAAAGCTCGAACTTATAAATAAAATTATTTTTAGATGACATCTAATAACACTATAAAATGTTTACACTTTTGTGATGATAAACGTAAATTAGATATACTAGAAGCTTTTGAAATTCACAAACATTTAAAAACTGTACCGTTAATGAATGAACAAATTGATCTCTTAAATTCTCCTATATTTGATATTTTGGAATAAGAAATCAAGTCATCTGCAGACGATTACCGAGATCAAGTCACCAAGTTCTTTTGCTATAACAACACTAACTGTTTACTTTCTATAACCTTTGACAATGGAATGTAAACATGCCGAAATACGTATAAGGTTAAAATAAATAATAGTACATTAAAACACAAGTTTTATAAGACAGATTTTGGAGCACGCGTCCAAGTTTGGAAAACGAGCCGCTTGCGGCGAGTTTTCTAAAGGACAAGTGCGCTGAAATGTCTTATAAAACGTGTATTTTATACTATTTTGCGCTTTTTATGCCCTTTTAAATAAAAACTTCCAGTTCCAAAATGGGGATTTTGCGGTAGTTGGCAACCGAGCTATAAACGCACGCGTTTGCGTGCTTTAATAGCTTTCTTAAAGACGCAAAATAGAAAAATATTGTTAAAGTGATTAGGTATTTTATATACAGAGTGACTAGGAAAACCCCGGCCACTTTTCTTGCGGCGGTCAAGAGATGGCGCTTTAGTAAAAAAAAATTAAATTAAAATACTGCCAACAACGCAGAATCCAAGACGTTTTAGTTATTAAATACGCCCCATATTAAATCAAAACAACTAAAACGTCTTGGATTCTGCGTTGTTGGCAGTATTTTAATTTAATTTTTCTTTACTAAAGCGCCATCTCTTGACCGCCGCAAGAAAAGTGGCCGGGGTTTTCCTAGCCACTCTGTATATAAAATACCTAATTACTTTAACAATATTTATTTATTTTAACCTTATACGTATTTCAGCATGTTTACATTCCATTGTCAAAGGTTATAGAAAGTAAACAGTTAGTGTTGTTATAGCAAAAGAACTTGGTGACTTGATCTCGGTAATCGTCTGCAGATGACTTGATTTCTTATTCCAAAATATCCAATAGAGGAGAATTTAAGATACAGATAATCATTAAATATGGCCTTTAACGAAGTAAAGCTGGAATTTATAAATAAATTCATTATCTTAGTATTTTTATTAAAAATGGTTTCTACTACAGCACGAAAAGCTTTTATTGTTGAGGCATACTTTAGTACTTGTCAAATAGTTAATGGCGAAAAGCAATTTCCAATTCCAGAGTGTATCGCAGTATTTCACAAGAGATTTCCAGAAGTGGCAGTCGAGTACAGACAGTTTGTAAATATTTTGAACGATTCTGTGGATTTATTCAGAGAAACTGGTTGTGTAACTAGAAAAGAAGGTAGTGGTCGACGTAGAATGAGAATCACTGAAAATATTAACAATATTTAAGAAATAATTACAAACGTACCTACGACATCAATCCGTACGTTAACACAGCAAACAGACCTCTCCAATTGTTTGTGTAAATTAATCAAAGTCATGACTTAAATTTCCATAGATAACTAGAGCTGAAATTTAAATGATCGCTCGGTATAGGCAACTATATCCGCGATCGCCAACGAAGTGCCGACGTCTGTCGGTGAAATTTGGAACTACAATAAGAAGGAAGACAAAGCGTTTAGCCATTAGATGCAACACACTTGTTTTAAGTGAAAATTAAAAAATAAATACGTTTTAAATGACTTCTAGCTCAAAATGACTTTGTTCGATATGTCAGTGTAACGCCTATTGTAGTAAAGAAATTTCATTGCACTTATTTCGGCATAAAAACCCAGAGTTGTACAAGGCATGAGTTATTGCAGCGAGCAGAATTTCCGACTTTGCAGATAAACTTTAAAGTGTTAACACTCCCACTTAGCGGGGGTTGTATTACTTAAAATGATATTATTTTCAAGGGGAGGTAAATAAAGTGCCTACGTTTGTAAACATAAGCCGAAAGTTTCATTCAATTTTTTCAATTTTTTAATTCATTTTTTTATAAGAATGCTCATAATAAAATTTACACAAAACTATTTCCTACTAGTACTAACATTCACTAAAGGTTCAAAAACTCCTGTGCATGGATAATAGCTCAACGTTTGATTAATGTATTTCACTGTCCGCCTCTATTTTTACAACCACATATTATAAAGTGGTGGGTTGCCATAAAAACTAATCTCTCGTTTTTCAGTTGGTCGCCTTTGTTTATCTAAGTATTCAAAAACATTCATCAGGGACACTTTTCTGTGAGCCATACTAATTTTGATTCTTTAAATTTTAAATAACAACAAATTAACACACTGTTTCAAATTATCGCTAACGGTTTGTTTTCCTTCTTAAAGTCAACTCTTTTTAATTTAGCGCCATCTATTGCAGGTGGCAATCGCGGTCAAACATATTACATGAAATAGTACATATAAAATACACCATGTCTAGCTCCACGTTAAAGACTAAATACGAAAACAAAGTTGCATTCACTCACTGATAAATTAGTGCGCAGGATTGTGACGTCATCGCGTGGATCTAAAAATATTTTAATGCTCCACGTTAACGTGGAGCTAGACACGGCGTATAAAATGAACACAATATTTTTAGATCCACGCGAAACGTCATCTGCACGGTATGACTGCTTGAAGTTTATATTACGTGTTTTAGCGACTGCCTGCAACTTCGTAGTGGACATGCGGCTGTACAGCGTTTTACTGCATAAACAGTTGATGGGTCGAACCTCGGTTGGCCTCAAATTTTTTTGTTTTATTTTATACTATTTTTTTTTTAAACAGTGCTGTTGGTCTTTACTGTATGCCCGAGGTTATGGTTAAGGGCAGTTATATTTTTAAAGATAAAATACGAAAGCAAAGTTCCACTCACTCAGTGATAAATTAGCGCGCAGGATTGTAACGTCATCGCGTGGATCTAGAAATATTTTAATGCTCCACGTTAACGTGGAGCTAGACGCGGCGTAAAATAAACTACGATCGCAAATAGCACTAAACATTGTACAGCGGGAAATTCAAATTGTAGGTAAAATTATACTATTTAAATATATTAGTAAAACTACAAATATATCGGAATAAAGTGTTTTAATACCTTATAAGAACATTTATAAATGAGGACCTACGAAATACCTTAAATTTGTGCAATAAAATTACTAGTGTTATTACAAGACCTTTTGGCAAACACATGTCCATATCAGTTCAGCTACGATTACATACTATTACATCCAGTGATGTAGGGTGACATTTTCTGGAGAAATTGTTCTGAATTGGATAATTTTTTGGAAAATTTACTCGAGGTTATTACTGAAAATGTTACGCTTAATAAAATGCCTCCATCTGAGGATAGAGAAATACCTTGAATATGTAGACAACAAAGCACTTTAGTTCAGATTGTTGTGTTGACGACAGTAGTTAACATAAACACAAAATTCCTTTATTGGTGCTAAACGTACTTAGTACTTACACACGTCAATGTAGAACATTACAAAATATCAATAAAACAGATACTAACTAAATAGCAATCACAGTCACAAAACACTTTACAACAATTTACTAACGGAACTAACTTCAAAGCGCGTAGGACATGTATATTTGTACCAAGTTTCTTTGCAAGGCAATCAATCAATGTGACCATCCCAGGTTAGTTTGGGGTCTAGCAGAACTCCCAGGAATTTTACATTATTAACATGACTTTGATTGTCGACATTTTTTAATGAAAATAGCAATTTTTGAGTTTTGTCGTCGTTCAAATTTAATTGATTTGATGTGAACTAGCGTTTTGCATTCTCCAGTGCAGCCTGACCTTCCGAGAGAACTAAATATAAATTTGATCATTTACTATATAAAGAAGTGTCATCAGCAAAAAGTATGGATTTGACTCCACCCAATGCTGCTGGAAAATCGTTTATATAAATAAGAAATAGCGTAGGCCCTAGTACTGAACCCTGGGGAACCCCTGTAGTAATGTTTAACTCATCCGATATTTTACCATTAAGTTGTACAACTTGAGTCCTGTTTAGGAGATACGATGTCATCAAATTACAGCTAACTTTATCGAAACCATATTCTTTTACTTTTTGAATCAGATGGCTTACCCAGCGGTACTCAAACTTTCGTATTTCGCGCCCCCCTTTTTTTACCTTGAATAATTCTGCGCTCCTCGCATAATATAAGTAAGATCAGAATAACCCAATACGCAGAAACTTATTTACAACGCTGCTGATGTGGTACAGCATTATCACCTGATCTGCAGTTACCGGAATGTTCGCGGCAGCTACCGATACGTCTCGAACTTTCTAGATTGCAAATACGCGAATATAAAAGCAGCGGAAGCGCTTCAATTGTTAGTTGGAGTCACAGATCATGTTGGAGTGCAAACGCTAAAAAAAGTTATTGTATATTTTCGTACACGTTTAGTTAATATGGATAAATTTTTAATTGGAGGAAAACGTAAACTTGAAGACGCAGAAGCTTCTACTTCATCAGAAACGCCCAATACCAGTGCTAATTCTGTTATAAGATCAAAAACACGAAAATATGACCAAGCATACTTAAACTTTGGTTTTACAAGCATTGAAATAAGTGGTGAAGAAAAACCTCAATGTGTTATTTGCCTCAAAATTTTGGCTGCAGATAGCATGAAACCTAATAAATTGAAAAGGCATTTAGAAACTCTGCATAAAGAATATGTTTTTTGAAGAGAAACTCAGAGCTTTCGGGAAACAGAAGTCAAATTTCCATAAAGTTCTCACAGTAAATGAGAAAGCTTTATTGGCATCATACAAAGTGGCTGATAAAAAACCAAATGCAAGAAGCCACATACGATTGCAGAGCAACTCATTTTACCAGCTGCTATAGCCATGGTAGAAACAATGTTTGGTGAAAGCTATGCTAAACAACTCAAGAATATTCCTCTGTCAAAGGATACAATTTTCCGAAGAATTAACGATATATCTACTGATATTCAGCAACAGCTTGAATCTGAGTTAGTTGGAAAATTATTTACGATACAACTTGATGAAGCGACAGACAGCAGTAACGATTCTCATTTGATTTGTTATATCAGATTCTGCCAGGGAGCTGCAATAGTTGAAGAATTGCTATTTTGCAAGCCTATACAAGAAAGAGCAACTGCTGTCGAGTTGTTCAAAATTACAAATGATGCTACTGTCAGCGCAAACTTGCAGTGGAAGAATTATGTTGGAATTTGCACCGATGGAGCCCAAGCCATGTCTGGTAAATATAACAGTTTACAAGCACTTGTGAAGAAAGAATCTCCGGGAGTGGTCTGGACACACTGTATGATCCATCGAGAAGCTTTAGCATCAAAATCGCTAAGTCCTGAGCTAAATATTGTTTTGATTGTAGTTGTTAATGTGGTTAATTATATAAAAACAAGACCTATAAAATCAAGGATTTTTGCTGCTCTTTGTGAAGATATGGGAGCTGAACATAAATCATTGTTGTTTTATTCTTCATCCAGATGGTTGTCACGCGGTAACGTGTTCAAGCGCGTCTATGAACTGAGAAATGAAGTAGCGATATTCTTGAGCGAAGAGGGTCATAAGCATGCGGAAGAATTTTACGACAATTTATTCCTAATGAAGCTCTCCTACTTAGTAGACATATTCGAAAAACTGAATACACTTAATCTTTAACTTCAAGGGAAAAATACAAATATATTTGATTTGAGTGAAAAGGTCGACGCTTTTTCTAAGAGAATACAGTTATGGAATAAAAAATTAAAAACGAATTTCTTTGAGATGTTTCCCACAATGTGTGAATTTATTCAAAATTACCCGCCGGAAGATAACCATAAAAAGGTGTTGCTAAAGACGGTGGAGTGTCATTTAGAAAACTTGAACACCAATTTCAGCAAATACTTTTTCGCAGAAGAAGACATTAAATTGGGTGACTGGGATTGGGTAATAAATCCATTTGAAAATACACCTACCGGCCTATCTCTGCAAGAAGAAGAACAACTGATAAATCTTTCTTCAAGTACCGCGGAAAAATCTAATTTTGGTAGTAAGCCATTAACGAATTTCTGGACTGAACTGTCTTGTAACTATTCTCTTATTAAAGAGAAAGCGTTTCAGATACTATTACCTTTTCCCACTTCTTACCTTTGCGAAACTGGTTTTTCCGCTGTAGCTGCTTTAAAGTCCAAGTATAGAAACAAACTTCAAATAGAAAAGGAGCTCAGAGTGTCTATCTCGAATATCAAACCAAACCTTGACAGGCTGTGTACTTCAAAGCAGGCACACATTAGTCATTAAGTTTATGCCTCAAATATGTAAAAATGTAAAAAAATAATTCTGTCTTGTTTATTTATTCGACGCCCCCCCCTGTACAGCTTTGGCGCCCCCCTAGGGGGGCGCGCCCCACAGTTTGAGAAGCGCTGGCTTACGCAATCAAAAACTTAGCTGAGTTCGCAAAAATTTGCAAATAAAAATTCCCCATCATCAAATGAATTGGGCGTTTTGTTGGTGAACTAAATGTATTGCCTTAGTAGTATTCTTATTTGTTCTGCTAGACTCAAAAAATTC
Source organism: Ctenicera cuprea (assembly GCA_958336395.1). NCBI lineage: Eukaryota > Metazoa > Arthropoda > Insecta > Coleoptera > Elateridae > Ctenicera > Ctenicera cuprea. Next base: position 41,076,250 of record OY284486.1, read on the forward strand.
ATAATTTGAGATTTTATAACCTTCTTATATATTTTAGACAACATACGTAACACCGACATTGGCCTATAATTAAAATAACATTAGCTACTGATCCATTTAAATCACTATGCGATTCATCATAATTTATAATATAATCGGAGCTTAATGCATTTTAAAAAAGTCGTTATTAATGTCGCTTTATTGCCATTTTAGCAAGACTCAGTTGTTCGAGTTCTTTAGATTGTCGATTTTCTTCTTCATTTTACTGTCACAAAACATAAAACACAACAGGTAACACAATATTATTTTGATAAATTTCGGTGGGGAGCTTGGGGTAAAGTCAGTGGCGACATTACAGGGAGGGGGGTCCAGGGAGGGGGTTCAGGGAGGGGGGTCCAGGAAAGGGGGTCCAGGGAGGAGGGAATTTTGATGTGCCCCCTTCGTGCTCCTCCTTCAAAGACACCTTTTACGTTTGATGGTGCCATCAAATCATGAACTTGTTTTAAAAAAATGCAATAATTTCAGTTCATCAAAACTTTTTGTTTTTGCTTGGAATCGATGAACTACAATCTACACCAAATAATTATTTCTAAGACCTTTAATAAGGAATGTTTATTTGTTATACTAAAACGCGAAATTAAAAACGAACTTTGTTTTGGCTTGGTTGCTGATACGGCATAATATAAATGCATTATGCTAGTAAACTCTTTTACGAACTAGCGTGAGCTAGAACACCGCTGAAATGCAGAATATCATATTACGCATTTGTTTAACCTAAGAAACTTTTGCTAAAATTTGATAAAATAGTTCTCCTGTTTACTTGACAAGTAAATAGTGATCTAGAAGGCAAAAGATATTGTTCTGCTGCCTTCCTAGACATTAGTCAGGCTTTCGACAAAGTCTGGCATGAAGGCTTATGCTATAAACTTAAAACGCACCTGCCACACCATTTCTATCAAATTCTGAAGTCTTATTTAAGCAACAGACATTTCTTAGTCAAATACCAAAATGCGTATACCAGCTTAAACAACATTAATGCAGGAGTGCCTCAAGGGAGCGGCTTGGGTCCCACACTATATTTGCTTTTCACCGCAGACCTACCATCCACCAAACAAACCACAGTTGCGACCTTCGCGGACGATACCGCAGTGTTAGCATCACACCCCGATTCAGCATCAGCTTCCAGAAATGTACAAACGAATCTAAATAAAATCCAAACGTGGCTAAAAACGTGGAAGATAAAAGCCAATGAAAGTAAATCAGTGCATGTAACGTTCGCAATCAGAACCGGCACTTGTCCACCTGTAACACTTAAATGGAACTCAGCTACCACAGACTGAAGAGGTAAAATATCTGGGTTTACATCTGGACCGAAGAATGACATGGCGTAAGCACATATTTACTAAAAGAAAACAACTTGGCATAAAATTTAGCCGAATGTATTGGCTCATTGGGCGGAGGTCTCAACTTTCGCTGGAAAACAAGCTTTTGGTATACAAAACCATAATTAAGCCTATTTGGACCTACGGTCTACAACTGTGGGGGACCGCCAGTGCTTCAAATCTCGAAATTCTCCAGAGGTTTCAAAGTAAGGTGCTTCGAGTGATCGCGGATGCCCCTTGGTATGTGTACCAAACTTTGTAATTGAGCGTGATCTGCAAGTTCTCTCCATTCGTGACGAAATCAAAAAACAGTATGCGAAATATCATAATAGACTTGAAATCCATCCAAATGAACTGGCTAATAAATAACCAGACATTACCGGGAAAGTTAGGCGGCTGAAACGCTTCAAGCCGGCGGACTACTAGATTCAATTAGTTAGATTTAGTATATCTTATATTATAAATAGCATGTAGTCAAAAATACCTAATTATCAGGTGTAAGTTGCAAAGAGAAGGATCACAGGATCAATCTCTACATGTCCATATCTAATTATTAAGTCACAAAATTTACCTATTGTTCACCCCTTGAACAGATTGTAAATATTATTAATTTTATAAAAAAAAAGAAAAGTTCTCCTGTTATGCTTACACCATCGCAAACAAAGAATTTCGTTGGTAATTCAATCTGCAGCAAAGCTAATAAAGGAGACATCTCCAGCAAGCGCTGACGAAAATGATGAAATTCAAAGTGTATATATTAGTGATGCGGAGATGACCGACTTCCATGAATATAGCGAAATAAGTAATAGTAATGATCGTAATGATTCGTGTATGTTTTGTGGTAATGACCGCGATGGAAGCAATAGCAGGTCTGTTTCTGTTAACGAAATTGACGGCCATGAAAGCGACGCGACGAAGCCAATATTTTGGGAGATACACCACCGGGATCATCAAAAGAATGCATTTTCTATTCCTCCCCTCTAGGTCCCAGTGGCATATCACAATGTTTAAATGTCGTACCTAAACAAGTTGTTGAAGACCGGTACCCAAAAAACAAAATAGGTGATACACTTTGGCCTTTTCGACCAAACTGGTTTAACATTTTTTTGGCTTGAATACAATGATATTCAAAATAAAGTTTATTGTTTTTATTGCCGAAAAGTGTCGGCAATAAAAACTCAAGGAGAAAGATTATAATATTACTTTTCACATGTTGGCTTTTCCAATTGGAAAAAAGAGACGTTTTAAAATATATGAAAATTCAAAACAGCACAAAACGGGTCTAGGTCAAAATCATTCCGATCAAAATCACTCCAACAAAAACCACTCCAATCAATAATCACTCTGAACGAAAACCTCTCTGACAAAAATCACTCCTGTAAATAATCGCTAGTATAGTAAATCAAGCAAAAAGAATCAATAGAGATCAAAATTATTTTATGAAATTTCGTATTTTCAATTATGCTTGGATTGCCCCAAAGCTTTGTATTTTTACATAGCATAGCATACAGGTTTAATTGGTACAAAAAATCACTGTGCTCTATATTAGATAATAATAAAAATATAAATACATATATTAAAATATAAAAGATAAATTGTTGGTTTTATTAGTGATATATTATACAACGTGATACATATTTATTATTGCAATCTACAAAATAATATTAAGAATAATTAGTAAAACCAAAGTTACAAGTGTGGATTAAGAGTAGGTTCATATGCTAATTATTTAAATATCTAGTAAAATCAAAATTTGAGATTATATTATGAAGGGTTCTACGTTTTTCTAAGAAAACTGTCATTATTATTACCAAAGTTAGAATTATTGATTAAGATTAGGTCTGCATGCTATTTATTATTTAAATACCTAGTAAAATCAAATTTGAGTTTATATTAACAAGGGTTCTATATGTTCTAAATTTTTTTCTGTCAGGAAAGAGCTTTAAAGGGATGAATCGTCTATTATAAGTCCTTTAGTTTTCAGTTAGTGAATTGTTAACTTCTGTGCAACTATATTGAGTAGGTGTTGAGAAGAGTAGTGATAGGTGTGGTTCAGTTTACCAAAAGCCAGAAAGGTAAGTTATATCCCTTTTTTTTACATATTTTAAGTTTACGTAGGAATTAATTAGATAAATAATTTATATTTTACTATTATTCCTAGGCAAAGATCTCCTGGCTGATCGTGGTTTTTTGTGCGAAATAAATAAAGTTCGTCCCGATGGATGTACATTTTGGAGATGTATTCAATATTACAAAAGGAAATGTAAAGCTCGGTGTCAGGTAGAGAATATCAAAATTAAAAATTATGTTGGAGAACATAATCATACCCCTGATGCGACAGCGAGCAAAGTAAAATAACTAATATCGCATGCGAAAGAGCTTGTAGAAACAACTCAAGAAACTCCTCAGAATATTGTTGCTGAAGTATGGTCCGCTACATCAGCTGCCGTACAAGCCAAATTAACAAATGTGGAACATATGAAACGTATTATACGTAGAAAACGAAAAAAAGGTAGACATTATCCTGCAAATCCCAACTCTTTAAAAGAACTTAATATTCCTGACAATTTTGCTAAAATAATAAGTAATTTAACAGAAGAGCGATATCTTTTATTTGATATTGGACTATGGTCCTATAACCAAATACTAATATTTTCAACCATGCAAAATTTGGATTTTCTCAGCAGGTAATAATATAGCAGTTTTATTTATTTTTTACTTTTTAATATTTAATGAAAGTTTTTTCAGGGTAGATCACCGGTACGGTACGTGGATGCTACTTTTAGAACAACTTCTCCACCGTTTAATTAAATTTATACGATACACGGGGTGAAATTCAATAATGCCAGAATTTGCAACAGGGACTTCAGCCCACTAGCATTATGATGGATTTTGAGTGTGCTGCAATTAGTGGCATTTCCACGGAATTTCCAAATGCGACAATACGAGGTAAAATACATTTATAAATACTATCAAAAGTACAGTGATTTTTTCGAATATAAATATTAGATTTGTATAATAATGCATATCTATAATAATTATACAAATTTCAGCGTGCTTCTTTCATTTATCTCAATGCATTTGGCGAAAAGTACAAAGTAGTGGAAAAGTTTTGCGGTATACAGAAGACGAAGAATTTGCACTTCAGGTGCGATAGCATTAATTGCATTTGTTCCACTTCCAGATGTGACCGCTGCGTTCGAAGAACTTCGCGAAAGCCAGTATTTTAAAGAAGAATTTGCCGATTTAGGTGAAATTTGTGATTATTTTGAAGACACTTGGATAGGACTACAAGAAAGAAATCGTCATAGACCACCATTATTTGAACATGCTCTTTGGAACTGCAACGAAGCTGTTGTAGAAAACCTTCCACGTATGAATAATTCTGTGGAAGGTTGGCACAGAAGGTTTGAATGATATGGTTGGAGCGCATCATCCAAGCATATAGAATCTAATCGATTGTTTAAGGAAGGAACAAAGTCTAAATTAAGTTACCATAGAACAGTATATACAAGGGAGAAATCCAGCTTTACCATCAAGGGTAGATAAAGTAGTACTTTAACAGCAAGGATAGATAAAGTATTTTTTTCACTACTAGTAATATGGCGTAGCATTTTGACACATAATAGAATGCTGTGAAATTCAATTTCTCTACCTTTGCTCACTGACAGGTAACTAATTTTTCATTATTAACCACTAGTAAATAATGAACAAATTTATATTTTTTGATAATCCTGTGACAGTTTTAAAGAGAACGTTTTTATAGCACGATTTAATATAATGGAGAGATTCTATTTAATGGTATTTTATGCATAAAATAGTTGTTTAAATAAATTAATTTAATTTTAAAAACTTTGGTGTATTTGAATATACGTTTTTCGCGCCGTAATAAATGACAACCCCGTCAATATCAATTTCGCCTATAATACAACCACACAAAGTAAAAAAGAAAAAATTGTTAATAATTTCAGTATTTTAGATGAAACCAGTTCTTAAAAACAATGTTTGTTGCAAAGCAGCCACAAAAAACTTACTAAAAGGCTCAAAAAACTAGAAATTTAACTTTTATGTCAAATAGTAACAATTTTCAAACAACTGTCATGCCAGCAAAACAAAAAACTGTCATTTGTTTTATAATTTGAAATAAACAGGGATTTAAGTTATAATAGTCATTTTTCGACAATTATAAAGGTTTATATCACTAGTAGTGAAAAAAAAAGTATATACGCCTCGGTAGAAAAGTCTTATAGCCCTCGGGCTTTACATCCCTCGGCGCTACGCGCCTCGGGATCTAACCTTAGCCCTCAGGCTATAATAGTAGACTTTTCTACCTTGGTGTATAATATACTATTATTTTATAAACAAACTCTATAGCAACCAAAAAGTTATTAAAGCCACCTACCCATTTTTTCGTGAAACTGTTTTTTTCCTGACACTTTTAAATTAAATTTATCATTGATTTTTCTTCATTTTTTGGTCTTCTTTAACTATTGCTATAGAAAAAATGTTGTATTCCACACGACGATAAAATTTCATTATCTTCTCGATGCTTATTGGCGTCTCGGCTGACGCCTCGACGCTAAAATCGCTCTCGAAGATAAAGTGCAATTTTATAATCTTGTACAATAAATAACTATTTTAACTAAAGCTAATTGATAGGCGTAGTTAAAATCACGTAACTGCCGGAAAACGCGTTGTTGATATTAAAAAGTATCGTTTTTTTTTCTTAATTTTATAATAGTTGAAAATTCTTGCTGATCCTAATAAAATACTTCAAATAGTCTATCGAACTAATATGTATAAGTTTAAAACGATCGTCGATTGCGTTTTTGAATAAATAATTAATCAATTTCAAATTTTTCATAAATTCCTGGAAGGCGTCAGAGTAAAATTTGGGAGATTAGATAAAAACAAATTTGTAGTTTACTGCAAGCTCTATCGGCTCAGAAAGTTTAAAAAAATCGTGTGGGCAGTTATTTTAAAACATTTTTTTTTATAATTTATCAAAATTTTGAAGCAGCGCCATTGCGACCGTTTTCGGATTTTCGAAATTAATTTTACTTCGTCGTATACTACCTACAAAGGGCTCTCAAACAAGTTATAGCGGATCCCGATCAGATAACTACTTTTTGAGTAAATGGGCGTTAAAGTCGAGTTTTTCAAAAAGTTGTAGCAGCCGCCATTTTAAAGCTAGACAGTTCGGTAAAATACTTTTGATTTGTCTTAAGTTTTTCTCTTAGATCCCGTGATAAAATTTTCAAAATAACATTCGCAAGAAGTTTTAAAAAATTTAAAAATAAATAAAAAATGTATGAATTTTATAATAAAAAAAATATTTCTCAAAAACGGGCCACCGCGATTTTTTTTTAAACTTTGTAGGCTTGTATAACCAAAGATAGGCTGCAATGTATTGGAAATGGGTATCCATTTACTTATTAAAGGGACATAACCTCTACTTGAGCAGAATTACTCATCCTGTCTAATAGAACCAACCTCTAATGTTAGTTTTTAGATATTTTTATACATGGCGGGGCTACTGTAGAAATTTAATTTCGAAATATATCAAATTTTCAAAATAATATTACTGAAAAACGAGCACTACGTTTTTCTTAAAATTTTGTAGTGTTATAGAGACGAACATAGGCCATATTTTCGTTTATTGCTAAATATCATCATTCCACTGTGGCACCCTCTATGAGTTTTTGAAAACCAAAAATTGGTATCCCTCTATTTATCAAACAAGAAACAATAAATAACTTCTGCTTAAGTAGAATTACTCATCTTGACTAGATTTTGTTATGCCAAATAATCTTTCTTAAAGTACTAAAGAAAGTAAGAATCATCTTTGCTGACGTCATAAACGACTGACTGAGCTGTAATAAAGGTTGAAGTAGGGATTGGAATGGAGGATTGCCTAAATAGTGTTTATTTAGAAATTTAATAGTCGGTGAACAGTACAACGTTATAATTATATAAAATTACACTTTTGCAAATACGGCAAGTATTAATATCTAGTATGGGAAAGTCCACTCGAAGTTAGCACTTCAGCTTTTTGATCTTTAATATGATGACGACTTTCCCTTCTGTATACCATGTAACATGCATACATACTAAGTAATAAAGTATTTTTGTGTATGTTGCGACAAACATCTTTCCTCATACACGACATAATATGTGTAACAAATTACCATATGCTATTAAATTACTGTCTCTGTACTACATAGATGTAAGCTTAAGATGTATCAAAATCTTTTTGTAATTTCCTAATATGAAAAATTTGTAAAGAATAATGTGGGAGTAGGTACATTCTGACTTGTGTTAACTCATCTGTAGGTGTGCATCCCTATCACATCAATAAATTATTATTATTACATAATTAATAATAGGAAAAATACAGGCAATAGCCTACCTATATGGGCAACCATATATGAAAGAAGAAGAAGAGAAGAAGAAGACATAATTGCAGAGGTTCAAATTTTATCTCCACAATAGACTCAGTCATTTCTAGTAGGTATAGTTAAGAGCTTCTCCAAATATTTCATTAGTTAAAGAAATATCTCCTGAAATTTCACCCACTCGTCTGTTTCTTACAAGATGAGGAACTTGATATTTACAGCTTTTTATTGTGGTACCCATTTTGTAAAATTGTAGGTGCAGTGAAAATTTATGACGCGAACGTGATGCGTCTAAAAATGGTCAAATCAATTTTAATAAAATCACTGCGAAACAACCTCACATAGCTGCACATTTTACAATGTTAGCAAATTCAACTATCTCAATAAAAAAGACCCTTAACTGTATTAAAAGTTCTTAAATTATTCAATGCATTTAAGAACAATATTGCAAGTGTTCCCAAAGAAAAAATTTTTGTTCAAGAAAACTAGAAACAAGTGATTTTAACTAATAAAAGTTCTAGTCAAAATAATGCTATTGTTGATGGACCATAATGCTGTTGAACATTGAACCCTTCCGAAAAAGCACCTTTCAAGTTTTCACCACTTACTGGTGTAGGTAGTATAGTAGCAGAATAATTTAAAATAGTTTTGTTTTAATCTAAAAAAATTGGCAAATACACTAGGAAACAAAACACATGAACAGGTAATACAACCTGTTAAAAACATCAAATATCTAAGAATAACTATAGACAGAAAACAAAATAGGCAACATCAGCAAGTTCACACATATAAGCGAAAGAATTCTATCCGTAGTAATACAGCTGGGCCAAAAAGAATAACAGTACTCAGTAATAGTAGCATGCGGCCCAAACAAAGACGCAGAAAAAGAAGAAAAGGAAAAGTTTTTCGAAGATCTACAGGAAGAGATTGACAAAAAAGACAGGAAGGTCATCATAATGGGAGACCTGAATGGTAGAGTGGGCAATAAAAATAAAAACATTGAAGACTACCTAGGTAAACATGGGGAAGAAACACGAAACACAAACGGACGGAGGATACTGGGGACCTATGCGTAGCAAACGACCTAGTTGTGGCAAACTCGAAGTTCACACACAGCGACGCCTACAAGTACACAAAAGAAGAAATAAATAGAGGAGAAAGATCTACCATAGACTACTTTTTAATTACCAGAAAAAGCTGGAGTGAAATAAAGGACGTAAGAGTGAAAAAACAAGCGGAGATAGGAAGTGACCACTATTTACTGCTTATGGAATGGAAGAGCAGAATAAAGATAAAAGAAACAAAAAGGAGAACAGTAATAAAAGAAAAAATAAGAAGCGACAGACTAAAGATACAGGAAGTAAGAGAGAAGTATAGAAAAACACTAGACAAAAGAATACAAGAAAGAGAACCAGGCAGATCAGTAGAAGAAAAGTGGAAAAAACTGAAGAGAGATATCATAGAAACAGCAAAAGAATACTGCGGCGTAAGCAAAGTAAGCAATAAAGCGGTAAAGAAAACGCCATGGCGGAACGAAAAAGTAAAAGAGCAACCAAAAAAGAGGAAAACTAAATGGAAGAAGTACCTACAAACGAAAAAAATGGAAGACTACGAAGAATACAAAGAGAGCAGAAGAGCAGTAAAAGAGTTGGTAACAGAAGCAAAAAACACAGCGTGGATGAACTTTGGAAACAAGATGAAAGAATCCTACAAGGACAACCAAAAACTCTTCTACAGAACCTAAAACAGATGAGACAGAAAAAGAATGTGACACTTAAGAACATCAAGGACGAAAATGGGGAAATACTACAGGAAGAAGAGGAAATCATGGAAACATGGAAGAGGGTACTTCCAAGAATTACTAGAAGCAGAGACCGAAAACGGAACAAACGATAGCAAAGATAAAGACAAAGCAGAGAGAAAAAACAACGAATGAATAACAAACGAAGAACTAGAGGAAGCCATAGCAAGAATGAAGGTGGGTAAAGCGGCGGGGCACGACTGCATCACCGCAGAAATGATAAAATATGCAGGAGAAGAGACGAAAAGAGGACTATTAGAAGTGATCAATGACACAGTAAAGGAAGGTACCCCCCAAAAGACTGGTAAGTAGGAGTAATTACACCAATCTACAAAAAAGGAGACTCACGTGACTGCAATAATTTCCAGGGAATAACCCTACTAAGTATACCCAGCAAACTATATGCAAGAATAATAGAAGCAAGTCTTGGAGCTAAAATAGAAACAACACTAGAAGACACGCAATGCGGGTTCAGGGCAAAAAGAAGCACACAAGACTTGATCTTCGCACTAAGACAAATAAGCGAAAAAGCACTAGTAACGGACAGACAAGTACACATATGCTTCATAGACCTACAGAAAGCCTTTGATAGATGAAGACGAGAAGACGAATGCCTGAAGATGCCTGAAGAAGAGAGGAATCGACGACAACTTAATAGAGATGGCCAAAATACTGTACAAAAAGTGCATAAACTACGTCCGCACTAGGAATGAAACATCGGGAAGATTTGAGACGAAAGTGGGACTTAGACAAGGCTGCGTTTTAAGCCTGCTCCTATTTACAGTAGTCCTAGACGACGTGGTAACAGAGTGCAAGAAGAAAGTTAAACCATATACAATAGGCAACTGGAGAATGAAAAGAATACAGTCTACCGAACTAATATTCGCAGATGACATGAAGAAATAACACAGTATAGAACTAGAAGGAACAAAACTGGAACAAGTAAAAGATTTCAAATACTTGGGGGTACAAGTGAGCGACAACGGAAAACTGGATAGCAAAATCAACCAAAGAATAGATTATTCAACGCAATCAGGATAACGTTCCTAAGGAAAACAGAGATACCCAAAGAAACAAAAACAGAAATATATAAGAAAGTGGCACTACCAGTACTAACATACACCAGTGAGTCGTGGGTAACATTAGACACACAGAAGAGCAGACTAAACGCCATGGAAATGAGATTCCTCAGGAAACTAAATGGAAAAACAAAGAGGGACCGAAGCCGAAACGAAGTATACAGAGAGACACTAAAAATGCAACCAATAGAACGAGGAAGGATAATATAAACCAAGGCGGAGCCGAAGTTTATATTATCTTCCGAGAATGTTATATCCTTAAATTACATGTTACTTATTATATTTTTCCAGTACCGGCAGCAATTAGCTTAAAATAATAAGAAATTATTTGTTTAATTTGACTTGTCATCAGAACTATGATCAGAATTTTGTTTTATTTATTTCTATTTTGTAATAAATTTTTGTAATAATGTGTCATTACATTACTATTATTTTTCTAGGAATGTAAGTTATTAAGTTCGGTCAACCGAATAAACAAGCGTTAGCAGGCACAAATATATCTTGTAGCCATGGATGTACGGTGTACCTACTTACATTGACGGTAGTGGGAAAAATATATTATTTGTTTTCAAACTAAGAGTGCACTTAGAAAACTGCAAGTTGTTCCCACAAAGCATTAAAAAATCTAATTATGACAATGCTTTTGCAAGTGCAAAGCTTTGTTTATGTTACATACATAAAATATTATACTTTATTTACAATTTATGTAAGTTTATTTCTTTCTTTTTGCATTTTCAGTTTTAGGCAACGAAAAATCTCAAATAATACAATATCTCTAAAATTATTAATTATTACAATTTTTATGAAAGCAATGAAGAGACGTGAAAAATAGGGTTATTTGGTATCAAAATAAATGTCTTAGTAAAATACGTCTGATTATAATCAAAAATAAGAAAAAATGGTATAATAATTTTCCCGAGAGGATTCAAGGAAAAACGTGGGTTTTCCCATAAAACATAAATTCCCCGCCTTTTCTCATCACTAGTTTGAAGCAAATATACTGCTAGAGCATTCTTAAATACAGTATAAAAAACAACATCTTTAGTCAGTTAAAACACAACACCAACCCAAGGGCAAAGAGGAGGAAAGAAGTGCACCTCTGCCAAGAAAGGAAAAATCCATTGGACAACAATGTTTCGTTTACCTGGCAGCAAAGTATTATAATATGCACAAATAATTTCACAAAAAGGAAACATAATAAGAATTAAAAACTAAATAAAAGCATGGGTTAGCAACACGTCTAAAAAACGTATTCACCGAACCCGAGACTGAAAATAGTTGCTATCTGTACAATAACTCACTTATTATATTGATGTTTTACACTACCTTATAAGGCAAAGTTTTTTTTGTTTTAAAATTAAATATTTCTTTATACATTTTTTTAATTAATACAGGGTGTAACAGACCACCCACGCACTATCTCTATCCAAGGTAGTTTTGGGGGAAGGGGACTACGAGGGTTTCTCGAGATTTTCAAACACGAAGGTGGGTCAACTTATACCTCATTTAAGGGGTCTTTTTAAACCCAAAAACTTAAAAGGAAGAAAATATCGCTAGCTCAAGCCGTTTCAAAATAGCGGCTAATTATATAAAAAAAGCGGCCATTACATAAACGTTTTGCCAATCGCACATGAGCTATTGTACCAAGAAAATTAGTAGTGATTTTTAAAGTCCATTAAATTAGCTTTCCTAAGATGTACCACATGAGGACAAAAACTAAATGTTAATACCCCCTCTCCTCCTTAAAAGAGCGGAAGATATTAACTCAAAAATCTTAAATAGGACGAGAAGTCACGCGTTTTAAAGGTCCCATTAAACTGAACAATTTTTGTATTTAAAGTTTTACGATACCACTCACCGTTAAAAAATGGCGGATCAATTTATAAAAATTTACTTCCTATAATCAAGTGAACATTGACATTTCAACATCGCACTCACACCTAACTTTTATTATACCCTGTACTTTGCTGTCTCAACCACGCACTCTCATTTTCCCCTTCCGACGAACAAGTTGTGACATCACCATCACCCGCCTCTCCATCTTACATTCAAAACAATTACGACACGGTGCACATCCTATTCGCCAAAAACACCAACACACGCATTAATGTGCGATGTTGAAAAGTCCAACTTCAACTCGCATGTAGATTTAATTTTGTGAATAGACTTTATAAACCAGCAAAAAAATTTCTGTTTCACTGCCTTAGGGCGGCGACTGACTTGTAACTGAACGTTGTAATGTAATGTAATGTAACACGAGCATTCGCTAGTCAGTGCCGGTTAACGAGCGACGAGCGGAGCCGCTCAAGTCGAGCAATCGTGCTCCACTTGGCTGTCGGTTTCTAGACGAATCCTTTTGATTGTTACATTACAAGTCAGTACAGGTCGCAACTTGTTCGTTCTGAGCACAGTAAATTCAGCATCTATCCAGTAGTTGATATAGCACCAAACTGCAAAACACCTATTATTTTGTGCATTGTGAATTTTATTTTTATAAACAATGGAGTGGTCGCAAGACAAAATTATGGTTTTTATTGATCTGTATCGAAATAAACCAATATTATGGGACCCCCAGGATCCACAGCACTACAATAAATTAAAAAAACATGATGCTTGGCAGCAACTGGCCGACGAGCTAGAAACAACCATAGAAGAGTGCAAACGAAAAATTACAAGTTTGTATGTAAAAGCAAAGTCACAGGAAAAGGTAAGTTATTTTTACTCCAAAATATACTCAAGTGTTCATTAATTGTAAATTTTAGAATTTTTATTGACATATGAATTCAAATAAGTAACAAATTTGTGTTTAAATTACAGGAGCCGCAGAAGTATATAAAAGTACTTGGTTCGCATATAAAGCTTTGGCTTTTGTGTTGGATCGGGACAAGCCACGACCAACTATCGAGACTGTAAGTAACTTAAGCATAATGTTCTTGCCAAGTTAGCGATCCCTCCTCTATACAAAACTGTGCAATTTCATCACGAATTTCTTTCACTGCAAGGCTAGTTCTTCTAGGTTGATTTGTCAGAGGTAAAAGCGACGTCGTCGGTTCGGATTCGTTTCTCCAAAGCCCTGGTCTTAAGTTTCCTTCAATTTCTTCATCGAAACTTCCTGGAGGAGTGTATAAGTTTGCAGATTCCTGGTTTCTTCTTAAAAAATTATGTAGATGTGTTATAGCAATGACCACTGAAGTAGCATTATCAGGTTCCATTAACATAGGCTTTCTTAACACTCGAAAAACTGACGATAGTATGCCAAAAGCGTTTTCAACCACTCTTCTAGCTCTACACAATCTGTAGTTAAATATTCTCTGTCTGGTTCCTCTGTTGTGGAGTCCTGAATACACTTTCATTATATTTTCAGAAAGAGGGAATGCTTCGTCAGCCACAATGTAATAAGGTGTTAGTGATCTTCCTGTTGACAATGGGGCTGGTTCCGGTATATTCAAAGTCTTGTTTTCCATTCCTCTGTGTAATGCACAGCCTTTAAATACTCCGCCATCCGATATTCTTCCTTGACATCCGATATTGACATAAACAAAGTTGTATTGTGAATCGACTAAAGCTAGTAGAACAATACTAAAAAAGTTTTTATAGTTGTAAAACTCACTTCCACTACAAATAGGAGCTTGTAAAACAACATGCTTTCCATCGAGTGCTCCAAGACAATGTGGAAAATTCCATTGGCTACAGAACATATCTGCAATTTTATCCATTCTTCTCTTGATGCTGGTATCTGTAATTAAAAATATGATTGTTTTTTTCAGATCGAGACTAATAATGAAGTGGACGAAAATGCGGTAGAAGCAGTAGGAGGGACTACAAACACACCAGATGAAATCGGTGACACAGCCAGAAATGCAAACGCGTCTAATGATGATAAATCCCGTCCACCTCGTAGCAAGAAGGTAAAAAGGTCAGCCGAAGAAATGATGGAATCGGCGTATAGCATTTTAAAAAAAGCTTCCCAAAAACCCGAGACTACAACACAGCCAGCCATTAGTGAATGTGAAAGTTTTGGGTTATTTGTTAGCAATAAGTTGAAAAACTACACACGTTCGACGCGCAACATTGTTCAACATCACTTTTCAAATATTTTATTTAATGCTGATCAGGGCCGCTACGATAGTGTTTGCGATAGCATGGACGCAACGTATGGATACGGTTATGGACAATCACATACACTTCCCTCCAACAGCTCTTCATCTACATATCCACCTACACCTTCTCCACAACCATCAATGCAAAGCCTAGAAGGAGATGAAGGATACAACCATAGATACCTCTCCGGCACCCACGAACAATCAGCAGGATATATGATAGCATCTGCAATTTCACGTCCACCTCGTTCATATACCTCGACACCTTTACTTTCACCACAAACCTCGTCGCAAGATGCACACACCCAGGAGGAACATATTGACGATTTTTCGGATTTAATCAATTAATTATATCGACACATAAGTTTACATATACATTTCAATAAAATGTTTTACCTTTATGTTTTGTTTTAATTCCGCTGCAATAGCTTCACTGACTTCTTTGACTATGAATCCTAGTCGCTGTCTTGATATTTTAAAAAGGAATTGTAAACTGGTGAAGGAGTCTCCGGAAGCGTAAAAACGCAATGTAACTGCCAATCTTTCCGTTACTGTTATAGCTTTTCTAAAAGTAGTATCTTGTTTCACAATTCTTGGTGCAATTAAATTAAGTAGATATTCAAAATCCGTGGAAGACATTCGAACGAAGTTTTTGTACTGTCCACTAATTTCTTGGTTTTTTAGGATACTCATTAATGTCGCGCCACCATTAACATTTCTGCCTCTAAACAAGTTTGTCTGTCACCACCGTTTTTTGTTTTTTTTCTGTAAGTAGCAATATCCCATTATAATGAACGCAGCACTAGCCACTTCTAGGTCCGACATTTCTGAACCGACTGATAAAATGGAGCACAGTTGAGCCAAGCATTCAAAATGAGCATTCGCGGCGGTAAATAAAGGAAGTTTGTAATGTAATGTTCGTTACGAGCATTACATTACAAAGATCAGCTCTAGTCAGTCGCCGCCCTAGATGCGGTAGAGGGAACGATTCATCCGATTGAAAGAAGTAAATTTTTATAGATTGAGCTGCCATTTTCTAACGATGAGAGATATCGAAAAACTTTAAATACAAAAATTGTTCAGTTTAATGGGACCTTTAAAATAAGGTATCACTTGACCCCTCATCCTACTTACGATTTTTGAGATATCTTTTGAATGTTCCCGCTCTTTTGAGGAGCTTTAAAATGAGGTATCACTTGACTCCTCGTCCTATTTAAGATTTTTGAGTTAATATCTTTCGCTCTTTTGAGGAGGAGAGAGGGTATTAACATTTAGTTTTTGTCGTTATGTGGTACATCGTTGGAATAGACTTTAAAAATCACTACTAATTTTCTTGGTACTGTAGCAGCCTGGTTTTATCAATTGTATTTTGTAACTTAGCGACTTGGTTGCTATTTATGTAACTAAAAACATTCATCAAGTTTATTCTGTAAAGCTAAACACATTAAAAAGTTCTTCCGCAAAGTAATGTTTTATTTCCAACTCCAAACCAAACATTACATTATAATAGTTCATGTGCGGTTGGGAAAGGTTTATGTAATGGCCACTTTTTTCATATAATTAGCCGCCATTTTGAAACGGTTTGAGCTAGCGATATTTTCTTTTTTTTTTAAGTTGTTGGGTTTATAAAGACCTTTTAAATGAGGTATAAGTTGGCCCACCTTCGTATTTGAAAATCTCGAGAACCCCCCCCAAAAAATTTATAAATATTTTTACTGAATACCTCGGGTACGATTTATATAACAAATTTTTTATCGCATCCGTGTAGGTTCAATAGTTTAGCCATAAAAGATAGTGCATGGGTGCTCTGTTACACCCCGTATTTGCTAATAAAATTCCTAAAAGAAACGTTTAAAAATCTAAAGCCCTTTTTATGTGTTTAATGCCCGTTTTAAAATTTCATTTTGCCTGCCTTCTTTGGGATCTTTTCCTGCTATATTCATGATGATGTTTATTAATTTTTCTAAGCTAGTATAAGCAACCATGCAGTTGAGAAAATTTTATTAGGTAATATACATTGCAATTAGTATCTATGGTTGTTTCATCATTTTTTAGTTATTTAAAAACTAATTAAACGTAGATGTAGTATAATAACAGAATATATTATTAGACCAACTGTACTTAGACATTAATATAACAGAACATATTGTTGACCAACTGTACTAATACATTAATAAAAAAAATAATCAAAATAATTTCATAAATACTCCTATAAATTGTAACTTTGTTGTATTACTTAAGCTTACATACAATTAATGCACTTGTCAACAATAGAACATTTGTATTTCGATAAAATGTTGAAAACATTTCAGATAGAAAAAGTTAACTTGCAAGAATGTTCCTCAATTTAAAGAATAGCTAAATATGCCCTCAAAATTCTACCATAATTCACATGAAATTTAAGAAATACAATACCAATTTTTAATAATATTAAAAATATAATTTCACCAATTGCACCGTCAAAAATTACTGATGTAACTGTTTTATTCATTACATTCTATTATCTACAAGTCAAAATGCTTAATGTAATTAATATTTAAAAAAAGTTCACAGGACTAAATTACAGGTAATTTTCTAGATATAACATAGCCTAGTTTATACTAAAAGAAGAAATTTAAAATTAATATATCACATAAATAATGTAAGTAAACACTTTTACACTATGCACTAAGTAAAAAATAGAATCTTACACAAATTTATTGTTATAAGACTCGTAATACTTTTTTTGACAAAAAGTTTTAGTAGTTATTAAAGTGGCAAGAACGAAGAGTACTTTTGTCAATTCGCCTACAGTAAAGTAAACCAAATAAATCCCAAATTAAAAGATGAACATTGGCATTTCGTAAAATATGTCACTTAAATAGGAAAAACAGTGCACATTTATTGATGCTTTTGAGATTTCTAGCGACACCCAAATTTTATAAAGGTTGAAGGTTCCATTTAAAAAGTTTATGTTGTATTTCGAAAATTATACAGCAAGAAAAATACCCCTGGTTTGTACAGCCTCTAATTACCTACAAGCTAGTTTTTACAGATTACAGCTATGTGGAATAATATAAAAGTTATGAGTGTTTGAAAAAATGACTTAATTTCCGTTTTTTTCGCATATATGAACTAGGCTACGCATTTTTTCACCTATTTAATTGAAATTGTATCTTCAACAGTTTCTAAGATCTCAGTGGCGAGCTTCAAAAAAAGGCCATGAACTGATGGAAGTAAAACAAAACTACATTTATTTACTTTGACGTTCAGATACATCAACTGCATGTGACAATTTCAGGACATTTTGTTTTAAGCATAGGCAGCAGGATACGTTATTTTTTATAAAAACAACGAATGAAAAAGTTTCTAACATACACAATTTACAGAAAACTCCACTTGCAGTTTTTATGTTTGCAACCGACATAACAAATTTGAATAACAGGTTAAATAAATACAACAGATAGTACTCAAACTGCACTAATGCAAATAATTATTTAATAAATATTCAAATTGCAACCCACATTGCATTGCAAGACACATTTGACACTTTGTTCAGAAACTTGTTTAAAATGAACTCTTGGAATTTCTGAGAATTGTTGTAATCTGTGTTAGCAACAGTCATTCATAATGTTGTTTTAATTCCATAATAACGTGATTGTTCATGGCCAACTATAATTTGTTCTTTCCATGGCATGGTATCGTTGAAATCAGAATAAAACTCTATTCGAATATGAATACATTTAAAATGCCGACCATAAGAAACAAAAATTTGACAGTCAAAAATGAACCACAGTAGCAGTTATACCAAATTTACTAAAAAAATTTACATTCAGCATAAAAAATGCCCTAATAATGCATGAACTAGAAATATGTTATATAAATCACAAATGAGTTATAGCCAAAAGCAACAAATCCAACATTTCAGATTCTTCAAGGAATTAAGCAATTTTGCACTAATTTCTTTTTAAATTAGAAATTTCACAACTTTGCTCTAATTTAACCACGGTCGTATTACTTCAAATACGCGAGATCCCAATAGTTAACATGCAATTTGATACAATCTGTATATAAGCAGCATTGTCTACAATCACTACATTCGATAGTGTCTATTGTATACTTAAGCCAGCATTGTCAAACCTTCCTGTCACATTTGATTTAGTAACTATCTCGTCTTACTTTCATGTAAAATACAACTTTTCTAATTATTCAATATCATGCAGTCAAAAATTATTATGAACATTTAACTAACCAAATTCAGAAAATACTTATTTCATACCTCTTTAAAGCTTAAGAATGGAAATGTATATTACTGTACTTGAACTTGGCTTCTACAAGAAACGATAATTGCAGTTTAGAAAATCCTGTCATTTGCCATCAATCTTTGCATTGAAAAATACAAAATTTGTTAACTTCTGAATTTTCCCCTTCTTACATTTAAAATATTTTATAATAGTATAAAACAAACTTGGTGAGCTGCATATCCAAAGGCGGATATGCATGAACTGAATTTACAAACTGCTGTTGTCATGAAAACCACAGTATACTGTCACACGGAGTTTGATTTCCCACTATACTTCACTACTTTAAGTTTATACAGAGCGATCAAATAAAAATTAACTGCAGTAGCCTTTGAAACAAGCACTTCATCTTATTTTAGTTGTGTGGTTTATTATTTAACCATAATTGTTCCTATCTAACATTTTGAAACAATTAGCAAGAGCGCATTGTGAACTATTTTTATTTTACAAATGTCAGTTGGCAACCGTTACCTATTTAACTTACATAATGGAAAACTATTTGAAACAGTGGTGTGGTTCAGTGGTAAAAGCGTGGGCTTGCAACCTGGTGACCTCAGTTCAACTCTCGAGACAAACCTGTTTTTTTTCTTAATTTTTTTTCGACATTTTTTACTGCTATTCTATCTTGCCCCATGTCTATAATTTATTTTATTTACTACTTAAAAAAAAAGTTTTTAATTGAAATTTAAAAATGTTTTATGTTGTTTTGTAAAACCATTTTTTAATGAACGAACGAAATTAAATACCATTTAAGAAAGTAAGTAAATAAACCTATGTAAAAATTTAATACATCGTTGCGCCATTGTTTTATGCAAGCAGCTATTATTCCACAGGCGTTTATTTGTGTTACATTTTTAAATATAAATTAAGTCTTTTTTTTTAATAATTGCAAGATAAAATCACACGTTAAAATGTTACTCCACTATGTCAGTTAAATAGGTCACAGTTGCCAACTGGCATTTATCATGCAGGTTTGTAAAATAAAAATTTAAAATAATTCACAATTCTCACTTGCCAATTGTTTCAAAATGTTAAATATGAAGAATTACGGTAAAATAATAAATGGCGCCACTATGACAATAGCTCCAAGATTTGCAAACCAATCAAAAACATAACAAGCTTGTTTCAAAGGCAACTGCGTTTAAGTTTTTATTTGATCTCTCTGTATATGCTGTTTGGGCACCATGCTTTATTAATTTATGGATTACAAAAAAAGACGTGATCTATAAATTTGATTTTAGAATGTTTTGTAATAATTTTAATTTGCTTATGTTTATGGTAGATAAAGCATACTAGCATAGCTGCTATTAGGTTTCGACTTTTTCAAATGCTTTTTAACATCACATTCAGTTAGACTGGCTGTAGTTGTAAATAAGCAGACTTAGAGATGTACCCCACTCTGACACTGTCACTGCATATAAAATCACTGTTCACTGTTAAGTTAATTTTCTGAAAATTCACATTCTGGTTTTATTCAAAATTCCCATGCTCCTTATTTTTGCTTATTATGATTTTAACTAATATGTAAAGTTAGTACGACCGCCCAAGTTTTGTTTCTTATTAATAAACTTAAACGTTTAATTTGTTTATTCCTGTGCACTATTCGTGGAAATGTGAATGAGAGAAAACTTTTTGCATTTCCCTACTAATCTACCCTATAATTAACAAGATTTTTATATTCTGTTGCTTTCTATGCATTTTCAAGAGGAGTACACAGGAAACACAAATTTTTTTACGTTTAAGTTAACAAATAAAAACCTAAATTAGTACACGTTTGACATGTTCGCTTCAACTGTCATAGTAGTACATTTGCTATAGCGAAAACTTTATGCTAGCAGTATTACCATTCTCTAATAAATGTGTTATCTTATACTGCCATGGAGATCATCATCATCATAATCTATCCTTATATACCTGAAGGTGTCGAGGTCTTTCACTCCGGGTCGGCTCTTCGCCATGGAGATATTTGTGATTATTTGTACAAACACAACTAATTTTCCAGTGATGTTTTGTCATAGGTACGATTACATTGTTACAATTAAGTTGTCACATTGTTATTAAAGACACTATTCTCAACTGCTTTTCTGCACAAAAAAAAAGATTATTTGGTACATACTTTACAACCGCTGTTCATGTTGTTTTTTGTAAGATTCCTTTGAAAAAACCTAGTTATATCAAATTCCAAATGATGCATACATTGAGGTGCAGTGTAGAATATTCTTGAATTTTCACTTTTTGACTTCATACACAACTAAAAGTACTATTTCTTAATTTCAAAATTTTGCTAATCTTTAGCAGTTTAGATTTATAAATAAGTCAATACAGAAGTTTAGTGGTTGCGCAAAACTGAGCAAGTGATCTATTTTACAATCAAATACAATAATTGTTGAGTTATGTTAACATTACACATTCTATGCATTCTTAGGTTACACATACAGATAAGTCAAAGAAATATAGATGTAACCCTCGGTTAACATGGTAACATGAGATCTACAAAAATCCTGACAAAAAAAAAAGAAGCAAACTCTCATCACCGAGTTCATCAATAAAAGACAACAGCGATAGGATTTGAATTTTTCAAGTTCATATAATACAATATTGTTAAAATAAAACAGTTTTCACTAAAAAAAAGGTGTTTTAATAAAATTAATAAAATCATTTTTCTGGGTGCTCCCTATTTTGCTTTAACTATGTTTCGTTTAACACAATTTTTGATTACAGGGTGTTTTCGTGGAACCCAATTACCATGTTAATTGAGGATTACACATACTTCATAATAGTAACATTATAGGTTCTGAGGTTGATTCTGAGATGTCTTAAGATCTACCGTTACAGTACCACTTATGGTCGTAACATGATTTTCAATATTTAAAGAACCTACTTTTGCCCTGTGGTATGCACTCACCGTGTTCTGCCCCAAAAATCTAAAAAAATATATATATAAATATAATATACATGTTATAGTTTTTATTAAAATATATTAGAATTTAAAAAAAAAGTTATTTCTTTTTAAATTCAGCGAATTTAATATTCTAAGTAATTAGTGACGTTCCGTGGGTTCAAAATTTGAGTAGGCAATGGCAAATGCAAAAGTAATTTTACACTTAGACTAAAAAACTAAAAAATTTTAATTGAACAATTAAACTCATCCTTATCAAACATCAACAAACAATAAAACATATAAATAAATATTTAGAACTTAATATAATGTTCGATGAATTGACCTATACACTATATGGGAAAAATTTATTTTATGTATACAAGGTTGATTCGCCTTTCTTTCATAACTGTAAAATCAGTGAAAAATGGTGGATTATCTTGCTGTACCACTTATTACTTTGTTCAAGTTTAAAAACTATTTCCATTTTTTTTCGAAAGAGCATCCATTACTGGATGCATAATGATTCTGGCTGACGCTAACTCATCCAAATAAGAACTACGGTCTATGGGAATATTCAGTGGTTACTGCGCATTGATATCCCTACTATTTCTTTGCATCTGATTATTTTATTCTCTACCAATGTGCATGCAAAGGTATTAAGAATAACAGATTGGTTGATTGTTTCGTAGCTGCGAGCGGTAAGGCTCGCCCTCGCGTATTAAGGCAGCGATCTATTTATTTGGCGCCCAAGTTTTAATGTTACACGATGGTGTTAAAAAGTAAACACTGTATGTGTTTTTTTTTACCATGGCTGGTGTAACTAAAACATGACTCAGCTTTTTCTTTTCTTTAGTTGTTACGATAAACTAATGAAATATGCAATTGTTAGATAATCAATTTCCATTAAACTGTATCCACTACAATTTTTTAGCACTTCTAGCTTTACAAGTTTCTTATTTTAAATGGAACACTATCATTTTCCCATTCAATAGAGATACCCACACTAGTAAAGTGACCTGCTGATATAATGTAGCCCGTTCATTTATTTCTATTTTCCAATACCGCAAAAAATTCGATTCTGAGGTTTTGAGAGAAATATAAGTTTTGGACTTCCAGGAACCATAAAAGTGGTTTTATAAACTGCAAGCCTGTAGTTAATGTCCATGGGTGTGCATGCTCGAAATTTTGAAAACTACTGTACCGATTCATCGAAAAAGCTTCCTAATGTTAATAAGGTTAAAATAAATAAATATTGTTGAAGTAATTAAGTATTTTGTATACCTATAATCAATAAATATGGACTTCAACGAGGTAAACCTAGAATTTATACATATCCTAATGTTGGGTTACTATGAAAATGTAAAATAAATAACATTTGCGTTTTATAGCAAAAAAATTTCAATTATTTTCAATTTTCTTAGAAACTAAATCAGATAACTCAATTTTTCTTTTCAGATTATGCAGAATTATGTGAACATGAAATTTCGCAACTTTATGCCAATTTAATCAACCTCATAGCACTTCAAATAAGCAACATCCCAATGGTGAGCCTCAAAAAAGCATGTCAAGCTCTCAAGAGCCACTAATGAATATGTTACATTATTAACTGCTTTATAGAAAAATACGACTAAATAACTTCAAAACTGTTTAGCTTTGAGTTTGAGAACTAAATACAAATTTTCAAGGTAATTTAATGCTTAATAAAAACAAGCAATACTGTACTCAGTGTTCCATTAGCAAAACTGAAATATCACTGTTTAAAGTGTTTAGAAGAAGACTGAGTTAAATATTATTTATCCTCTACCTTGCACATTGCTTGTCAAGAATATTAAATTAAAAAATAAGCGAAGCACTTAACCTCGACTTTCCTACACTTTTATACAAAATAATTACTTTTATATATCTAACCACAATTACAGCACATCTAACTAAGAACTGTTTTTAGTTCTAGGGTATTTAAATATAAACCTCCACTAATCTATTAGTGCAAGGACAATTAACCGCTATCATAAACATAAACCACCTGCTGGGCAGAAGCATAAGGTCAGATTCTGAATATTATCACAGGATTATAGTATGTTCATCTCTTATGCACAACGTGCTTCGCAATCTACCTCGCTCAGTTGTCATCCTATGCAAGTTTTGATGGAATTTTTCTTTCTTTAAAAATACGGTTTTTTGGAAAAAGAATCCTCATGATTAAAAAACAACAAAAAACAGAAGCAAAAATTCGTTTTCCCACAATAGAGGGGAAAAATTAAACCCCCCTAAATATTACTGCATCTAAAAATGAAGTTCTGAACCTGATTCTACTATTTCTCAAAAGCAACTTAGGTCAAACAGAAATTTTGTATCGTCCCCTGTTTATTAAAGAGAGAGGCATGGATACTCCACTATCAAAAATTCATAGAAGACATCTCAGAGAAATTAGTAGACTGGCACGTGAACCAAATTGTGGCTCATTTCTAGCTCTATGAGTTAATAAAATTTATAAAAAATCATGTGGTCAGTTTTTGAGCAGTGTGGATTTGAAAAAGTCAAAATTTTGATATATTTTTCATTTCCCAGTTTTAATAGTTGCAAAAGTTCTAGTAGCTTGTAACATTGTGTACCCCTAGGGCATTTCCAGTATCAAATTTCATCTCGATCTGATAATTCGTTAAAAATCAAAATTTCCAAAATTTTGGAAATTTTACGTATTTATAAAATTTGGTTTAGAAAAAAAATGCTACCAAAAAACAAGTCTAACTTCCACTTCCGTCTCAGATTTTATAAAGGCCTATTTTTTCGGCGAATTTTTGATGTACCCCCAAATTCCAAAGCTCATCGAAATCCGACCATCCGTTCAATAGTTATGATGCACTACACACCCAGATACATACACACCCACTTACAAACAGATATTTTTTAAATAAACTTTTTTGGGTTCCTGGAGGTCCAAAACATGTATTTCCGTCAAAATCTTGATTTCGAACATTTTCATGAAATCAATACCGAAAGTACAGAAAAGTAAAAAATGATCAAGTTGGCTGGCGTTAAATTGTGTTAACGTGAAGGCGTCGAAACTTTCAATATGCTTTATGTTACATAACCATATGCTTTATTTTACTATAAACCGTCATTTGCTTAAATGTACTCATTATTAATTAATTGGTTTTTAAGTACTGAATAATAAAAATTAAACACTATAACATAACAGAATTTATTTCATTGCACAAGATGCAGAAAATACCGCCGCGCCATCTTGAAAACAACTTAAATTTCTGTGTTTAAGACCATTCACAACATTTTCAGAAAAGCCTTCTGTAAATCATTTTGCAACAATAAACGCAAGTGAATTGTAAAAATCCTTGTATACTTTTGGGAAAAAAAGATTTTATATGTTATTAAAGGAATGACTACTAAACACACATAAAGAACCATGAAACAACAAATTAGACAACTCAAACTGTCAAACCTGCATGTATCTTATGCACCAGATATCCCACCCATAAACAAAATTTAAGGTCAGCCAACTTGACCCTTTTTGTTTGTCGAACATGTGGTCAAAAATATGTCTAAGTAGAGAGTGCTATGAAAAATGTCAATGTTTCATGTCTGAGATTGAATCAGATGTTTTTCAGCAAACAACTAATGTAAAAGTTAACAAAGCATTACATAAATTAACCTTGTTTTTTAAGAACACTGCGTTATTTTACCTGAATCCCATAAAGGTCTATTCACACATATCAGTGACGTGTCAGTGCCGTATCAGTTCAGTGTCAGTAACATCCGTGATGTATCAGCGACGACTATTCACACATATCCGTACAGTTTCATCAGTGGTCAGTAATTATTTTAGCGAGATGGCTAAGTTTACAGACACAGAATTAGCCATGATTGCCATAATTTTGGATAAATAAGGGCTAGGTATATTATAATTATTAATATGCAAATACACATATATAATAAAATATTAATTATATAAAAACTTTCTCCCATTTCTTTTCCTATCTTGTCCCAAATGTCTTGTTTGAAACTACTGTCCATATATTTTGGATGGGATAAATAATATATTTAAGAGTATTGGCGAACCAATTTAATAAGCTGCTCGTCAATCATTTTATTCACAAAAATGTGACAAGCAAGCTACACGACAGCGTACAATACGTCAGTGAAATAGTAAAAATATCGTTGGCAACGATATATAATCTCACGGAGCGGATATTGCACTGATACTGAATGCAAAAATACGTCACTGTGTCGGGCTTGTGTGAACACGTTAATCTAAACTACATGCAACGATATTTTATTTTTCACTGACACTGACACTGAACTGACACGGCACTGACACGTCACTGATATGTGTGAATAGACCTTAATGGTTTCTACATTACAACAAAAATCGTATATGATCGAGTCCTATTTTTTAGTGCGGCCAGTTTACGTTAAGCAAAACGTAAAGGGGTAGCTGCTTGATATAATATTTCAGGATAATATATTTATTGTACGTAGATTTATTAAACATAATCACAAAATTACAATTTTAGTCATGTGTTTAATTTAAAAAAAAATTAGTTAATTCAAAAATCAAACAAATTGTTTTGAACAACTTTGCAAGTACAATGAATATAGTATAATAAGCATGAAACACATCTTATGTTGTTCCTATTTGTAAATGTGAGCATCTTTTCATTCATTTTATTCATTTAGAACTACAAGGTGTTCCAAAACTCGCAGACACGAACTGAGGGACGATATTCTACCATAAAAACTAAACAAAATGTTCCTCTGCAAATTTTTGATTCGACCAATATTTTTGGAGCTATTAAAGTTTTGAAAAATCTAAAGATAATCAAATAATAAACATTCAAACTCAAATTTGAGTGTTTGATCATGTACTAAAAATAAATCCATGATATAGTATAACAAGAGATAGTTTAAAACGATAATTTATAGGAAAAATTACAATTGTCGTTTACAGTTTCTGTAAAAGCTCAAAATTACGTGTTTAATTAAGCAGTGGCACGCTATTAGCTGTTGAAAACAGCACATCATTATTTATTTGTTTCATAGTTCATCATTTGTTTGAATTTAGCTCCTAATTTTGAAATTGATCCAAAGTGCAAAAAAATGGTTGCATATTAACATACCGCTCACCCTGCTTGTTTATTAGAAGCCCCCAGTGCCATCAGCGTATAATACTCTTGGTTCCAATAATTCGCTGTTATTCGGTCACACTTTAGAACTAAATTCACACAAATGATGAACTACGAAGCAAATAAATAATGACGTGCTGTTTTCACCAGCCAATAGCGTGCCACTGTTCATTGAACACATAATTTTGAGTTATTCAGACACTATAAACAACATTTGTAATTTTCCTTGTCGATTATCGTTTGAAATTATCTCTTGTTGTTGTAATGTATCATGGATTTATTTTCAGTACTTGATCAAACACCTTAATTTAAGTATGAATGTTTATTTTTTAATTATTTTCGAATTTTTCAAAACTTTAATAACTCCAAAAATATAAGTAGAATCGAAAAATCGTAGAGGAACCTTTTCGGTTTTTATAGTAGAATACCGTCCCGCAGTCCGTGTCCGCGAGTTTCGAAACACCCTGTATATGGAAATCAAATAACTGAAAGCAGCTGATGATGACAGATGTATAATGATGGATCCTGATTGGCTAACCATAACACATGTATGTAATGTATCCTCATAAACAGAAATTACTTTTATGTCTTATGTTTATGGCTTATGTCTTGTGCCAAATCCATTGTGTACAAGCTTTAATATTTGTTTTATAGCACTCTTTAATTGGACATTTTTTTTTGGATCAAACATCAACAACTTCTAGGTCTTCTATTAACGTGAACAGTAAAGCATTGTTTTACTGAAAATATAAGTTACTTATACCACATATGAGCGGCCGTAGCTCAGTGGTAAGCGCGCGGGCTACCAATGCAGCGGATCCGGGTTCGATCCCCGGCCCGGTCGTTCTCCCTCGCAAGGCAACGGGAAACCAGCGAGGTGGATTTTTCCCCAGGAAAACCTCTCTGGAGCAGAAGTGCATGAACTTCCTGTGGTTCGGAGCCCACGTTAAACTGTAGGTCCCCTATGTCTGTCTGTGCAAAATATCTATCGCCGCGCACCAAACACAGACATAGGAGAGAGGTAGCCAACGCCCTGAATAGGGTATGGCACTATAAGCAGAAGAAGATACCACATATCAGTGGTAATGTAGTAATTTGAAAAATGTTATCGACATGATCTGCACTGTTAAAATTGCCAGCAAAACAATTAGAGTTCCGCATCATCTACAGCAAAGCTTGTCTTATACAAGCTATCGCATAAAGGGTGTTTTACACTCTAATTCTAATTTGTACTGTTCTTACAATGTCTCTACTAGTAACTGAATAATTTTTAGATTTGTCAAAGAATTTCTATAATAATGTAACCAGCTGTTTAAATCACTTAATGCCTAGAATTATGAATAAAATTGCTCAACATATATACTGGATGTGGAATTTTCAAAGGCGCGAAAGTTTCAAAATTGAAGAAGGTGTCACAAAATATTAGACATCCAGATTCCTAACATGAAGTCTGAAACAAAAATCATCTGCTCCTATATTATTGTTCAATTCATCAGTATTTAAACGTTACAGTTTCCAGCTCATTAACATCTTCTATGTTTCTCATAACCTTGTAAAAATTTAAATGTTTAAAATACTTACTTAATGCAAACGTATATAATGAGAACTGCCATGCTTGCACTTAGCATGCGAATATAAGGGTCTTCAAACAATTGTATAATGGTCCAAGCAACTGCTACAGATGCACATAAACATGTGACAATCACAGCAGTACTTCCCCAGTGATATGCTGTAAATCCTCTCTCCCAGTCCAGCTTTTCTGCTGCATGCACATTATACGGTTGATCACAAACCTTACACCGTAATATTTCAGTACTGCAAGAGGAACTCTCCATTAACCAGCGACGTAAACATTCATGGTGTACACTAGATACATCTCCAATGCATGCACAGGGTTGAATAAGTGGTTCTGTTTTGTCTGCATCATAGCATATCCAACATTCCCGTCTATCCACAAACGATTCAGTTTCTGATGTGGAATTTTCATTTGTCGGTGAATTTTCCCAAGAAGTCTGATCCAACTTTGCAAGCAGTTTTCGAGGATTTAATATCCATAATTCACCAGGTGATATGCAATTCCACAATACGGCAGGAAACCATACTGCTACTCCTATTTCTACTACACGAAATATGACATCATGCCAATTTCTAGATTTTATGGGAACTTTTGTTTTCCAAAATTCAGATAATGTTTCAGAAAATAAAAATCCAACTATAATAATTAACATAAGCGCATGACTCAACAGTCCCACTCTAGATTGATGCAGTTGCGAGTTGTTAATGCGGGGTTCCAGTTCACTGCAATTTAAAGGCTCCCCTTCTGCACCAGCTAACTGAACACGTGTTTTAATAAATCCTCCACGTAACTAAACATAATGAACAATTGTATTAAAATTAAAAACAAACTGATGAAGATTATTTGACAAACTTTCTCATACTTTTGAAATCTTCAGAATGAAACTGACACACTATAGTCAGTGTATAGCATACTAAAACTGAGCGTTACTTAAATACCCAGAAGACAAAATCATGACAGGGGAATTACAACAGTTATGCCCTCTAATGTGCAGCGAGGAAAGTTGCGAAGCAACAAACCGATATTTGGGTGTGAAAGGAACCCGCTAAGCAAGTATCTACTAATTATCTAATTGCTGTTGTAATTCCCCTGTCATGATTTTGTCTTCTGAGTATATTTCTGCCTGTCGATTTTGGTTTCAACTGTAGCTGGGTTTGCGTCCACCTGATGAGTTCCAATAGAACGAAACATGTCGTGGTCTCCTAGCTACAGTTGAAAAATCTTTTTCTTGATTTACTTTAGCAACACGGCGTTTTGTGTGCTGTGCCTAGAGGCCGACAGTGATTGTAGATACTCGCTTAGCGCCTGTCATGATATTGCAGTATTCTTCGATAGCAAAGCATGAGAAAGTAAAACAAAACACAACTCAATACAGCATGTAAGTCCTTACTGCTTTTACAAATTTTGATAAGGATGGTGTTCTTACCTTAAAATACACTTCGACGCCATATATTAGGAAAAATATTACCACAATAAAAAGTAATACAGCATAACAACCATTAAAGATATGACTGTAATATGACTGATCCTCTAGTGGAGCCTGAGAAAATTGTGTGGTCAGCACTTCTGCAAGTAACAAACTATAATTTATTATGTTGAACGTCAGGAAACCCAAAAAAGATTTTGACAAGAAGTGTGGTTTTTCCCATTGAATGCCAGGAAGATGAAAAACCTAAAAGACATAATTAATAGTATGTAGAATTGGCTATAATCATGAGTTATCATCTATTCTATATGAAAGTTGCGTTTAGTACTTACTTCTGCCCAAAAACAAACTATTAAGGATGAACCAGACATAAGAAGGGGATAGTATGCTGATACCAAACTATTGGACCATCCATGTTTAAAATTGTTCTGAAACATTATAATAATAATCTTAGTTTCATACTTATAAGGTCATATCAATAGTTAAAAACTAAACAGGTCAAACAGTATCAATAGATCCAAAAAAAACTGATCCTCAGCGGGCTGTGGAATGAAAAGTCACATCTTTGCTAGACTAAGGGAATGTTTATAATGTCAGATAATAATTAAAACCTAACCTGAAATTGACATTATAAACATTCCCTTCGTCTAGTAAAAACGTGACTTTTCATTCCACAGCCCGCTGAGGATCAGTTTTTTTTGGATCTCTTGATATAAACAGGTGAGCCAATTAGTATAAAAACACACAATTATTAGTTTGAATATTTACCACCAGGATGTTAAATTTTGGAGTGGGCAAATTTGTTATTGAGTTACAGAGTGGGTTAAATTACCAAATTGAGCAATACTTAGCGGGAAATATGATGCCAATTTTTAAAATATTTCAACTTTTTAAAATATTCTAAAAAAAAACATAAATGGACCAATTTTTTAATATTGAATAATTCTATAACCATTTAAAATAGAACGAATACCAAAATAGGGTGCACAACTTTTTATCTGGAGTTCAAACATTAATACAAATTTTATGCTGCTCTTGATTTTCAAGGTGTAACATAAACATGCATTTTTTTATGGCATTCATAATTAGCCGCAAGCACATTAAAAAGGCTATTTTTTTTCTAATTTCATTGATAAGTTTGATACGCTTTTCTCTTACAGTTTTTTTTAATTTCATAAACACAAGGTAATTAATTGCCTTAATTAGGTAACACAATAGTAGACACCCTGTATATAAAAAAATCTCATGACAGCCCACGTGGGTAATTCACTAGATTTTATTACGTTTAGCACAAATGGGCTGCATGTACCCATTTACAATGTAATTTTATATAAAGGATATAAGCGCTAACTTGATGAGAATCACTGGCTGGGAAAATCAGCATATTATGAAAGTTAGTGGTTGCTCAATTATTGACATATTCATTACGTATATAGAAGAAGTTTTAAAATTAAAATTAAAGTAACTTACGGGTGAGGTAAAGTAAGCACCTCGAAGCAGACTTGCAAGAAAAGTAATAAAATATAATACTTTTTGCGTAGTAATTCTGCAAGCCCTAAAAAACGTTGGAGTTTTGAGACGTTGATATTCTGAGACAATACACATTAGAAGCTGAATTGCACAAATAAGTGCAATCAGTAGAAAAACCCCGCCTATTCCTGCATGGTAAGGTAAGTTTGGACCATCACAGTAATCACCAGCAAAGCGAATTTCACAAACACAAGTTCCATTGTGACATTCGCCTCTTCCCGAACAATCACCAGTACAGCTTGGTCCTTCCGACATTAGAAGAAATAGGCGAATCATTCCAGCTGTGTCCGAGACCTGCAATAACATATGAAAGTTACATACATATTCGATTTGCAGTGCACATGAATTAAATAAGTTAATATAAAAAGTATTTTTGTTCAACATATTGAGTTGATTAAGTTTCTTTTGCTTGCCTCTGTATTATTAAAAAACATTCACTAAACTGTAGTGTGTTGGATAACAATTTTTAGTAGTTAAACAATTACCAAAACATCACAAGATGATTTTATTAACTTGGGATGTTGTAGAAGGTGTCCACTTTAATATTGCACATAAAGAGATTTGGAAAACGCATTTAAAAAATTTTTATAGTGTCCAACCTTCCAAACCACAACCAAACAGCATATAAACTTAAAGCAGTCAAGTATACTGGGAAATCAAACTCTGTGTGAGAGTATGCTGTGGTTTTCATGACAACAGCTTTCTTATCCTATCATTTGGTGAAGAATGTGAATTCCATTAATAGTTATTTACGTTATAAGGCTGGGAGATGATTTATTACAGTAACGAGTCGAGATGTTTCCGGATGAGGTGATGTAGGAGCCGAATCTGGAATTTCGAGACGAGTATTGTAAGATCATCTCACGGCCGTGTGACGTACAACATTTTATTTCATACTGTATCGCTTTTTAAAATTTTTAAATAAAGGATAATATTTTAATCAAGCAAATTATTAAGGATAATATGGTTGCCTTATTTAGAGTAACGATAGCAACCAAATGTTTAAAATTTTTCTTGTTTTCAAAACTGTTGTAAAAATGTACGCTTGCGTGTTCTTCTGGTGATTTGCCGAGCAAAATAGCTTCAAAATGTGCCGAGACTACGGAGAAGCTTATTCCCACGAAGTCCATCGGAAGATACGAAAAGGAATACCAGTTATTTTGTGATTGGCAAAAGGTCTACAAGTTGGAAATGTGATGTGTTTTTGTTAAAAAACAGAGTCCGGGAAATGTTGCGAGACAACACTTTCCGACGCGGCACTTGATTTTTCAAACTTGCATATTTAAAAAAAGTGGAGTTTAGCCCACGGGTTCAGCTAGTCGAATCTTAAATGTTTTGGTTTGTTGATTTTTTGCATTAAGTATTGCTAGTATCTAATTGAGTACACCAACGAGGAATTTTTTAATGTGTTGATAGTTTACAGCAGAGTTAGGTAGCATAGCAGGAAAACCACCAAGAAATTCACAATCCTCAAGAAGGTTTGAAAAAAACTTACTTCTTGCATTGTTGCCAATGATCAAGAGTTGAAGCATATGTAATTACCACAGACCACACTAAAATGATTTGTTGATTTTTATTATTGTTTTTGTTTTTAGTTTGTTACATTTTACATAAACAATCAAAGCCCAGGTGGAACTTCTATGCTTAGGGCTGCATTGCTGAGGGGGAGCTCAGTCACAAATAGCGAACTCGGACACCAGTCCAAATTCAGTTTAAATTTAATGCCTTACTACCGTAATGCAAGGCTCTGCTGTGGTTGACCGTATATTTTCCTAGGTACTTGTGGGATAAAAATAAGCAATTCAACAAATAAAACACAGGCACTGCGCAGCTTGAACACATGGATGAGGACAAGTTACTTGTCTCAGACAGTGACAATGCAACAAATCAATTAACCACTACCTCACCTCCAGCAAGTGACAAACAAAACGGAAGAGGACATGGAGACTAGCCAACATTTGGAAGAAGCTATTGAAAGTTAAACTAAAAGAGAAACACAAGCAATTCAGCAGTGCTATAAGAAAGCGTTTCAAACGGTTTCTATCCAAAGAGCACAAACCAGAAGAGACAAAAATACTTGCCCTGATGCCCACAAACAATAGAAAGAGAAAAGAGGTTCAAAAGAATTCGTTCTGATGGAAGTAATCCACGTACCCAACAAGAAAATAGAACAAAAATCGATCACCCAAAGGCCACGGTAAAGAAAGGTGAACCATACACCTCCTACAAGGCAGCAGTAATAACCATTAAAGTGCATATTCTGCCCACAAACTTTCCAGAAGAAACCCTAACAACAGAATAGCCAACCAAGACTTCTTCAGGATGCCATCAAAAAAAAATCAGGGAATGTAAAGCCCAAATTCTTCAACTCTACATTCAAGCTAGGTTAGCTAGTTTTGGGGTGTGCCGACCAAGCCACTTCGGTGTGGACAAAAAGAGTTACCCCAACAGGTATGGGAAGGAGCAGAACTCATGTCTTCACTGCTTACTTCCCAAACAGTGCAGAAGACACTACCAAAAGTAGACACTACCGAAAGAATACTTAACCTCTGCAAGAACACCGAAAAAGAAGAGTGGAGTGTGCTAAAGAGCGAATCCGCACACAAACCCACAACACAGCCTACATCTAGTGCCAAAGGCAAAACGACATATGGAAGCAGCAAAATACCAAAACCAAACAAAAGTCTACAATGAAGAGGTCTACTCAAGCTCCCCAGGTTACAAAGCTAAAGGAAGAAAGCTCGACAAACCTTCCAGAACCTACCAACTTGTATTGTCATCCAAAAACTGTTCCAAATAAATCTCCATCATGCAAAAGCAGCCTCGGATGTGCTTAGCAGAAGATTTATCAAAAAACAACTAGACATTGTGCTATTTCAAGAGCCATGAACTATTAAGAGTCAGATTAACGGACTAACAAATAATTCATGTAACTTAGTTACCTACAGTAAAAAGAGGAACAAACAACCAATCATTGAATGTGATGCAAACATACACCATTTTATATGGGGCAGCACCAACATCAATAATAGAGGTGAGTACTTTTTTTATCTAGCAACAACCAAACCACACATAACTTACTGGCTGTACACATCAATAGTAAGACCTATGATCACATATTGCTCTCATATGGGGGGCAAAAAACCAAAATGAAAACAGCGCAAGAGAAGTTTAACAAGCTTCAACGAACTGCCTGCTTATGTATCACTGGAGCTATCTGCTCTAGTGCTAGTTCTACTCCAGCCATAGAATGCCAAATTATCTTGGTGGACACATGGAACCCTTCAAACAAATGAAAAAACTGCAGAATATAACAACCAAAATTTAAACCATGGGGTAAACCGCAGGTAAAATTTGTACACAGACTTCCCCTACTTCACGCTAACTTCCCCGACTACCTTTGGACTTCTCCAAGACTACCCTCAGATTATTCCCTAGAACCTCCATAAAATATATTTGTAATGTGCAAGTTCGTAATTAAAACAATATACTAAAGGAGTGGCGGTAGCTCAGAGGTTGGGCGCTCAGCCTCTAACGCTAAAGGTCTACAGTTCGATTCCCCGCCGAAGCCATGCAGCAAGAAAAATCTATGCCGCAACCCGCCACTCACATTCCCCAATCCGGTGTAGGCAAGCGTGGGGTCTTAATGCCTGACACCTTCTCTGGAATTTAGTAGTTCGGATACGACGTTAAACTGTAGGTCCCCCGTACTCCACCTAAGCGCTAAGGAGAGTACGTGGCAGAGAAGAGTGCCGGTGCCCAACAGTGGGACGTAAAGGCTAATTACATACATACATACACATACTTACACAAAACCATATAATACAATTTTCGGTAATTTACTTGTGTACACGTTAAAAAAAGTCTCGGGGAAGTCCAAGGAAACTCAGGGATGTCCAAGAGAAGTTGGGGAAGTCATTTAATAAATTAAAAATTGTGTGTCCTGTTAAACCAGAAATACTTTACAAATATTAGTGCTGCCTACAATTGATGTGATGATAATAAGAAAGGACTCACTCCATCATACTAATTATATACAATTTTTTTGAATATCTGTGCAAGTACAAAAGTTATACATAGTGAGCGGTTATTGTGAAACATCCTGTATAAAAATTGCAGTAAAACTATTAGTCAAAAATCGGTTTGTCAATTCAATTGGCCAACATTTTCACTGTTTATTAGTTTACTACAAAAAATACTAGTTTAAAACCACTTAGCTTTTTCATCAGTAATTTATTTATGATAGCGATAGCGCTTACTATTTATATATGAAAACAAAAAATAAGATGCATTTATATAATATTTCTGAAAGGTAGGAAACTGGATTCGCGAGTATTTGTAAACGCCATACAATTTTATGAGCTTGCGCACCCTCTAGAAAAATCTGAATTTCTCCCATACTTCCCCGACTTCCCATGGACGTCCGCGACTTCTCTGAGACCTCCTCTAAAGTGTACACCAAACTTCCGCTGCGGTTTACCCCTCGATTAAAATAGGTATGGGAATGCCAAGAAAAATATAGTTACCTTCTCGGTTACCTTACTAGAAGCAAAGAATATCAAAATACCCCAGAAGCGTCACTTGTGTCGGTTCCTTTGATGTTTTGAGCACAATTTGGGTGACCTTCGCCATATTGAAAATGGTTAACGTCAAAATTAAATGGCGCCAATTTTAAATATAACTTGTAGACATACAACACAAAGAACTAAATAATATTGCTAAAGGTAATTCGCAGGAAACCGAAGCACCCATTAAATAAAGTAATAAGTAAAAATAATTCTGTAGATCGAGTAGGATTTTTAATAGGTACGTGAAATGCAAATTAAATTACATTGTTCAATATTTTGTAGTAGGTATACCTACCGCGTATTGTTATGTCCAAATGGTACGAGTATTTACCAACGTTTGACTATAACTGATTACTTTAAGAAAAATTCACAGAACACAATTTACTGCTAAGTCAACCAAAATTTAAATCAGCGTCAGAAAAGGGTACCTCAAGTCGCGAACCACATCTGTCAGAACTTGACAGTTAAACCACTTACAATATGGCCGACTAAAGTACAAAAAAATATCGAAGTGACGCTTCTGGGCGTTTTGATGTTCTTTGCTAGAAGTAACAAAGTATCACTAAAATAGGTCCCAGCCATGTAGGAATAAAAGGCAACGAAATTGCACACACTTGCAAGAAAATGTGCCAAAACTCCATTTGTAGACCCTGAACCCTTTTGTGGTGTCCCAGACTGTTCCTTAAAATGCTTGAACGAGAATTTTTAGTTGACAAGTAGCCATTAAAATCTTGTTTTCAAAATTCATAGTTTACAAAGAAGTAACCATGGAATTTCAGTTGCATTCGTTATTTTCCATGTCCATGCTTTAATGCTGTCAACAAATAAAGACAACTGAAATTCATAGCTATCCATTCTCGACAATTTTTTTACGTTTTGTCCAAAAAAATGCCATTTAAGGGTATGATTATTAAAAGTAGTTGAATAGAGAAAAAAAATTCACTATTAAACAGGCAAAAATAAAATGCATCATGCTATTAGAAAACAGAATTTGCTATCGTTTCCTTCAAAACTGGAAGTTCAAATTTATCGATAACAAGTTTTAGTACCTACATTTGCTTATCTCCTCAAATAAGCAAGTTCTACGGTTGGAACATCTTCTCCGTTACACCCTGTATATTAAGATTTCGACAATGCAAAAATCTTGTAAGGTTTTCACTAGAACCATTCAATATATAACATGTATGTATACAGTGGTGAGGATATTTTACCAATGGATTCTCATTGTTTTCTATAGTTCTTTTCTTTTTTCAGCCTGAATGTTAAATTTTCCTTGAGGAAAGCGACCGGATTTTATTAAATAAGGCCGGTTACGTGGGAAGTATAACAGAGAAAAAAGAATTCGAGAATTTTTTAAAACGTATGGTTCCAAATGCACAATTAAAGGCTATTAATCTAAAGTGACCACCCGTCAAGATTTGGTCACAACAAGTTTAGAATTTTGATTAACTCTCCCTTTTAAAAACAACGTCCTGGTATATTTTGTCCTTATTGTCCCAATTTAGATGCATATTATATATAAACATAAATATGGCTTTATGTTACAAAAATTAACAATTACACTACAAAGATAAATTGCCTAATTAACTTAGTTCTATTTGTGTACATAAACTAAATTTTAACTTAAACTGCTGGAATTGGATTGGTCCATTTTTAATTTTAGTTTAGTTTTTATTAAATAAAAATCATCATTTTCATAGTTTATTTATAATCTTAGTTTAGTTTGGTGTAATTTTAATTTAATTGCTAATTTTTGTAACATACAGCCACCTTTACACAGGGTTTTTCAACGAAAAGTAGCGACCCTCAGTATGTTTCAAAATTATTTTTTGCTTGAAAATCGCCAAGACATGTCAACAAAGACAGCAAAATCCGGACGTCTGTCATCAACCCCTTAGCATGGCACCATACCATGTGTGGCACATCGTTGGAAAGGTAATTTAATAAGGAATTCATTCTACTGCTTAATTTTTTTATTCACTTGAAATTGAGGCATAAAAAAAATAACAACTATATTTTGTTTATTTCGGTTAAGCTGCTGAATATAGCAGTACCTACAGATGCTTTGGTTTCATCTTTTGTTTTTTCATCTGTCAGTCAACATTCAGTTCATTTTGAATATTATAAAAGTGTCAACATGGTTTACACCACTGCCGAAAGAATCGAGATTGTGCGTTTTTATTTCAAAAATAACGACTGTGCACGAGCTGCAGCGCGTGCTTTCAATGAAATTCATCCCGATAAATTCATTCGCCATCAGTATGTTATAAAGTTGATGCAAAAGTTCATGGGAACTGGCTCAGTAACAAACAAAAAACATCAACCAGAAAGACCAATTATTAATGAACCTGTTGAAGTTGCTGTTTTGGGACACGTTGCAATGGATAACAATCAGTCTTTAAATCAACTTTCCCAGGTATCGGGGGTTTCAACAAGCAGTGTATGGAGAATTTTAAAAAAGCACAAATTTCACCCATACAAGATAAAACTTGTTCAAGAACTAAACGAAGACGACAATGATCGAAGACTAGAGTTTTGCGAAATTATGTCTAATAATCTATTGAACAACGTGAACTTGTTATACAATATCTGTTTCAGCGATGAGTGTACGTTTTTTTGAACGGAGAAGTCAACAGGCATAACTGTAGGTATTGGTCAGACACGAATCCGTATTGGTATAGGGAAACCCATACCCAATATCCACAGAAACTTAACGTTTGGGCAGGTATTCTAGGAGACCACATCGTTGGCCCGTTTTTTATTGATGGTAATTTGAATGGCAATATTTACCTTGAGCTTCTTGACACCACTGTTGATCCGCGTATAACAGAACTACTGGAAAATGACGAACATTTGTTTGAAAATGAACTAGTTTTCCAGCAAGATGGTGCACCTCCTCATTATGTGATTCCCGTTCGAGAATTTTTGAACAATTGGTTTCCTGGACGATGGATTGGAAGACGTGGTCCCATCGAATGGCCGGCTAGATCACCCGA
The DNA here is from genome assembly GCA_958336395.1 of Ctenicera cuprea. Lineage (NCBI taxonomy): Eukaryota > Metazoa > Arthropoda > Insecta > Coleoptera > Elateridae > Ctenicera > Ctenicera cuprea. Next base: position 41,115,381 of record OY284486.1, read on the forward strand.
CCTGTCTCCGTTGGATTATTTCTTATGGGGGCACTTGAAAACCAAAGTATACGCAACACAGCCGGCCAACATTGAAAATCTTAGGCAGAGAATAATAGAAGAATGTCGACAATTGACACCGCAAGTTCTCGCAAATGTTCGTTCTCTCTTTCAAAGTCGTCTGCATTATTGAATGGAAGTTAACGGAAGTCATTCTGAACAATTACTTTAATGGTAATTGCTATATTCAGCAGCTTAACCGAAATAAACAAAATATAGTTTTTATTTTTTTTGTCTCAATTTCAAGTGAATAAAAAAATTAAGCAGTAGAATGAATTCCTTATTAAATTACCTTTCCAACGATGTGCCACACATGGTATGGTGCCATTTGAAATTTTAGAGGAGGTGGTTGTGGCGGCTAAGGGGTTGATGACAGACGTCCGGATTTTACGTAAAAAGATGTCCCCCTTGCTGTCTTTGTTGACATGTCTTGGCGATTTTCAGGCAAAAAATAATTTTGAAAGATGCTGAGGGTGGCTACTTTTCGTTGAAAAACCCTGTATGAACCAACTAGTAGTTTATAAAAATCTATTGGTATTAGATTAGTCTTTGGCCCACCTTTTGATAAACTTATTAATTAGAAGGCATGCAATTTTGTATCAACCTATTGTTGATCTATAAAGCTTCCCCATTTTTCATCAAGAAAAGTTGGTCACCTTGTATTAATCTGAACTAAATATTGGAATAGCAGTTGTATTAATTTTTATTGCATTACCTTGATTAGGACTTTTATACAAATTTTATCAGTCACCCTCCTTCCAACCTGAATTGGCACTTGACCAGTCAAAGATATTCATTATAGTTATCTATATAACCTTTTACATTGGTCACGTGCAATATAAAATAATGTGTCCTTTCCCGTATATAAATGATAGCTTTAACTATGGACTCGTATATTTAAACAGTGTAACCATGGGCATTTGCAAGCCCAAGCAAATCTACTTTAGCTCACTACTTTATGTAGGTAACTACATACTACCTACCTCTTTATATCTACCATGAATATTTAGTTTAACGATGTAGATTCAATAGGTACGCTCCATGCTGGTATTATAAAATAAACGTCAGCGTACAACTTGAAATAGAAATAATATGATGTTCCATCAACACTTCAATCTAGGTACAAGTATTTACAATGGAAACAATGCATATACCATATATTATAATGTACTTGGTACTTTGACTTCAAAGCATGTAAGTGGAAAAAAGCTATATGTCAGAATCAGTGCATTATAATATTATATTGCAAAGTAGATGTTTAGATGTAAAAACTATTCTTAATATCATGTAAATATACAATCTAAACTATTATTTACAATTCACAACTCACCAAATTGTTGATTGACAGAATAACCAGCAACAATACAGGAATATACTTCACTTATAAAAAAAAATTTCATAAAACTTTTAAATCACAACAAAAAACGCTTTTAACTTTTCTACTTAAAGCTGATATACACCATAACATATTAACCCTAATTATTCACCATTACATTTTTATGTATTTCCACTAAACCAATCAAAATCGCAGAACCACTAGCAAGATTGAGTGCGTAATGCGCCGGCGCCAACTCCAATGTTGACTCATGTCGTTTCATGACTGTTCATAATACATAATCTTCAGATCATACATACAGTATGTTCTATAATAATTAACTTTAACAAAAAAAGAAAACCGACTTCAAATAAAAACACAAAAGTGACATAAGTTAATTAAAAAGCAAAAATTAAATGTTTTAAACAACAGTTTAATACTTATTTGTTGTTCCGTTTAATGTAATTAAGAAATTGTTGTTTATTATATAATTATTAATTGTTTTATAATTTTTAAGTCGGTGTCAAGTAAAACATAAAAATTCAAATCTAATTTGTTATTGTAGCAAGGTATATAATTTTTATGTTTTACCAGTGTTCTGCGTCTCAGAAATGACGCAGTTCCATCTGTATTCTCATATTCCTCACAGAAAGCAACACACATTACCAGTAGAACTCCCTGATCCTGTTATAATAATAATAATAATAATATATGTTTCATTAACTAAATAGCTACATATGAGCTTGTTCAATAAAAAGACGCGTTTAATGCTCTTAAATATTTATTGTAATAAATTCTCAATTAAAACTTTCAATACAACTAATTCCAATGCATCACCAACAAGAGCTTAACATTGAATGCCCCGTCTGGTTTTCTTGAAACCAAGGGGTAGATTAGGTCACAGGTCATCAAAGCACATGTTCGGGCTGGCGGCGGGCAAGGAATTCGATGCGGTGTAGGGTAATAAAGTTGAAGAAAGACGGAAATCCTCACATACATAATAACATTCCACAGTTGGTAACATTGATAAGAGGAAGAAAAAACTCGTATACTAGACATTATCTACCTACTATTCCGTCTACCTCGAAGGAACTAATCCCCACTGAACTTTTTGATACAAATTCTCTAGTAGTTTTTACAATCCTCCGCACAGCACGCTTGCGGCTCGAAAATTAGGTTTTACAACTTTAAAAATTAGATTTAAATGTTTAACGTTGAAATGTTCGAATTTGTGAATTGCTAAAACTGACTTTGCCCAAATACAAAATGGCCGACTGGCTACACTTTTTCATTGTTCAGAAGCTGGAGTCGTGTATCTAGTAAAACTATTAGAAATCTGTGCTTACAATCGACTAAAAATATGGTATGTAGTAACCTCTTTGACGTTATTAGTTACTATAGAGTTACTTGATTGTCAGCAATTGTTTTATTCTAGACATTACCTCTGGTTTTTTGCATTTTTTCAAATATTTTATTATGCAATCGTATCAAATATTTAGATAGATAAAAAGCAAAGAACATTCAATACAAGATTATTTGAAAAAATGAGCGAAACACTTCGCCTGGACTTTCCTATACATTTAAATACATTGTTTTAAATTTTCCAACACTTTCGATATACACCTGTCTAGACACGACTAGTTAAAGTAAATAGTTCTTATAAGTTGTAACATCTTGAAGCGGTTGAAGAAAGACCGACCGCTGCGCTGCAAGCATAAGGTTGGGTAAAATATTCGGACTGAATCAACGGAAGCGCCGAAATTGATATTTGAAAATATATTAATAACTCGAGAAGTATTATTTTTAGCAAGAAATTACTCTTATTAATTTGCATTTAGAATTTCAAAACCTTTCTGATTTTAAAGCCAAAAAATCACGTTTCCATTTAAAAAAAAGTTATTTTTTACCGTGGCCGCCATATTAAAATTGGAAACTCAAGTTTTTTTCTTAAATACAATCGAGAAGAATTTGCCCTACAACTTTGCTCTTGGGTTTGCGAGTCTATCTATTAAAATAAAAAAGTTAGCCTACACTGAACATTAAACGACTAGTACAAGAATACAACTGCTGTAGAAAGTATGTGAAATTCTTCAAAGGACAAAAAGATTATTAAGGGGCAAAAAATTCGATTTTTTGATTTTTTGTAAAAAGATTCTCCTACAGCGAACAAAAGAAGAAATCAATTTTTTAATTTTGTAGCGAAAATTTTGGAGGGAAGGGGGAACAGTAGCCCCCCTAAATATTTAAGTATCAAAAAAATATTATTATATTCGGATTTTGCTATCAATGGTGGGCTATTTCACATTAACAGAAATATTTTATTGCCCCCCGTTAAATAAATAAAAGGGTACCAATTTTCAAAAATTCATAGAGGGCGTCACAGTAAAATTTAGCAATGCGCAAAAAAACAAATTGTAGAAGATTCCTAGCTCTATCAGCCTAAAAAGTTTAAACAAAAACGTGTGGGCGGTTTTTGAGAAATAGTTTTTTGAAAAATTCCAAAATTTTGGAGTGATGGCATTGCGATCGTTTTTATATTTTCAAAATTAATTATATTTCATGGTATAGTACCCTTGAAGGGCTACCAAACAAGATGTAGTTGATTCCAATCAGATAACTGGTTTTTGAGTAAATGGGCGATAAAGTCGAAATGTTCAAAAATTCGTAGCGGCCGCTATTTTAAAGCTAGAGAGTTCGGTAAAAAATCGTTTGATTTGTCTTAAGGCCTTCTTTAATGCTTATAAAGTTGAAACAAAAACGTGTGGGCAGTTTTTGAGAAATATTTTTTTGAAAAATTCCAAAATTTTGGAGTGATGTCATTGCGATCGTTTTTATATTTTCAAAATTAATTATATTTCATGGTATAGTACCCTCGAAGGGCTACCAAACAAGATGTAGTTGATTCAAATCAGATAACTGGTTTTTGAGTAAATGGGCGTTAAAGTCGAAATGTTCAAAAATTCGTAGAGGCCGCCATTTTAAAGCTAGAGAGTTCGGTAAAAATTGGTTGATTGGTCCTAAGGCCTTCTTTAATCTCCACTATTAAAATTTCCAAAATTCAGTTTCTGAAAAAATGCTACCAAAAAAACATGTCTAACTTCCGCTTCCGGTTTCGGTTTTTTTTAAAAGCTTATTTTGTCGGTGAATTTTTGATATACCCCCTCATTCCAAAGCACAAAGCACATCAAAATCGGCCCAGCCGTTCCGGAGATATGGAGCGTAACGGACCCACCCACCCACCCGCCCACAGACAGACATTTTTTTTAAATTACTTTTTTGGGGCCCCCGTCTATTTCTGTTAAAATCTCAACTTTGAAATTTTGCATGAAATCAATACTTCCCTATACTGACAGTATAGGAAAGTAAAAAATGAGCGAAACACTTCGCCTGGACTTTCCTATACATTTAAATACATTGTTTTATATTTTCCAACACTTTCGATATACACCTGTCTAGACACGACTAGTTAAAGTAAATAGTTCTTATAAATTGTAACATCTTGAAGCGGTTGAAGAAGGACCGACCGCTGCACTGCAAGCATAAGGTTGGGTAAAATATTCGGACTGAATCAACCGAAGCGGGAAATTGATATTTGAAAATATATTAATAACTCGAGAAGTATAATTTTTAGCAAGAAATTACTCTTATTAATTTGTATTTAGAATATATACAAAACATGATGCAAACAATGGAACGAATCAATGGAAGACTTGACAAACTAGAAGCCAGGTACACTGGTACAATATCTAAGAGAACATAAACATATGGACAAAAGAGACCTACGAATAGCTGCATGGAATGTCAATGGCATTCTAAATAAAAAACATGACTTAGAGGTCTTCCTCAATACACAACACATAGATATTTGCCTCATCTCGGAGACACATATGACAAACCACTCTGATATTAAAATAAGAGGATATAAAATATATCACACCACCCACCCAGACAATCAAGCCAGAGGTGGGAGTGCGGTCATAGTTAAAGAATCGATTAATCATTTTGAAGAATGCCACCTACAACGTGAAGATATTCAACTGACAGTGGTAGGAATCAAGTGTACTAAACAGAAACTGAGAGTCGGAGCAGTATACTGCCCGCCTCGACACAATTTGAAAAAAGAAAACTATAATATTCTTCTACAACACCCTGGCGAAAGATTTATCATTGGTGGCGACTACAACGCCAAACATATTGACTGGGGATCGAGATTAACCACAACCAAAGGTAACGAACTAAGGAAAGCTATACGCGAAAATGGCTGCAACCACCACTCTACAGGTAAGCCCACGTATTGGCCCACAGATTCTAATAAAATCCCTGACCTGTTAGATTTCTTTATATCAAGAAAAGTCTCACCCAACTACATTGGGGTTGAAGAAAATTTTGACTTAGACTCTGATCACTCGGCTGTTATTTTAACACTGAGTGAAAAGATAATCAAAAGAGCAGCCAGACCTACATTAGTGAACAAAACCACTGACTGGGAAGGCTTTAGAGTCGATCTCCAGAACAGCATTAACCTGAATATCAATCTGAGAACAGAGGAGCAACTTGAATCAGAAGCTGAAAACTTTACTAGACTCGTGCAGACAGCTGCATTTAACAACACGAAGGAAATTACCCACGTAACCAAAGGGGTAAACTATCCGGTCGAAATTAGGAAACTAGTCGGAGAAAAGAGAAGAGCAAGAAGAAAATAGCAGCAGACGAGAGACCCTACTGATAAGACTGACTTAAATAACAAAACACAAAGACTAAGAAGAGAAATCCAAAATCTTAAAGAGGAATCTATAAGCTCTTATTTACAAAGTCTGTCAGCAGAAGAAGAAACCGACTATAGCCTTTGGAAAGTAACCAGGAAAATCAAGAGACCTGTAAGCACCATTCCACCTATCAGAAAAGGCATAGGCCCATGGGCAAGAGATAATAAACAAAAGGCACATTTAGTTGCAGAACATCTAGCCGATACATTCACACCTAATCAAACACAAATAGAGAACATCTTAGATGACATCGATAACCAAAAATCAGAAAACATCACCTCTGTTACTCCAAAAGAAGTAGCTGAGGAGATTAGAACAAACATAAATCCACGAAAAGCACCCGGATATGATTTAATCATTGGTGAAATCCTGAAACAACTGCCTAAAAAAGGTATAGTCATGCTCACATATCTATTCAACGCAGCATTTAGACTGAAGCATGTCCCAACCTGCTGGAAAGTAGCTGAAGTAATTATGCTGTCAAAACCAGGAAAACTACCAAGCGATGTTAAGTCTTATAGGCCTATTTCTCTACTACCAATAATTTCAAAGCTATTCGAAAAGTTGCTACTCAAGAGATTAAAACCTCTAATAGAAAACAACAACCTAATTCCTGATTGTCAATTCGGATTTAGGCAAAAACATTCAACGATCGACCAAGTCCAGATAACGGATATAATTGAACGTGCACTAGAAGAAAAACAAGTATGCTCAGCAGTTTTCTTAGATGTTGCTCAAGCCTTCGATAAAGTGTGGCACGAAGGCTTGATATACAAATTGAACAAGATGCTCCCAAAACAGTATGTAGAGATACTGACTTCATACATCTCGGACAGACTTTTTAGAGTCAAACAGGAAGACGAATACTCTGACTTAAAAGAAATAAGAGCGGGTGTACCTCAAGGGAGTGTCCTTGGCCCCATCCTCTATTTACTATACACCAGCGATCTGCCAGTTTTAGAAGATACGGATTTAGCAACATTTGCAGATGACATTGCTCTTCTTGCAGTTGATCAAAACCAAGAAGGGTCCACCACAAAACTTCAAAGAGCAAGTGAAACAATAGTTAATTGGACCAGACAATGGAAGATCAAACTCAATGAACTTAAATCTACACATGTGAACTTTACTAATAAAAAACTAACAGAACCATTCCCTCTAGAGATTAATGGTACAATTGTGCCCTACGAGACAAACGCAAAATACCTCGGCATGACACTTGATGCCCAACTAAGATGGAAAGTACATGTGAAGAAGAAAAAAACTGAGCTTGTCCTAAAATATAACCAATACTATTGGCTCCTTGGTAGGAATTCAAAATTGTCAATCTATCTATATAAATAAAAATCAATTGCCCCATGTTTGGTACATCATCACTTGAGAATGGCTCGACCGATTTGGCTCATTTTTTTTTTGTTGTGTTCGTAATTGTCAGGACAAGGTTTGTATGAAAGAAAATTTTGGGAAATGCACCGAAAAAGTCGGAAAATCCAAAAGACGATTTTGTATGGTATTTTTGTATGAGATTTCGTGTTTTCGTTTTTGAATGGCTTTTCGAAATGAAAAATGGAAAAATCGAAGTTGAAAACTCGGAAAACTCAAAATTAGGAAAAATCGAAATTTTTTTCTTCTTTTTTTTTTGGATGGAAAACCCGGAATGGAACAATGCAAAAGTCATGTTCCCACTTGAACTCAGACAATTCTTATTATTTTTAATTCATTTTGATCAAATTGAACGAAAATCGTCCCTCACAAACATTTGAGTCTCAATATCAACATATGACTGTCACTGTGTGACGTTCAGTTTGATAGTTCTGCTGTGTATCACGTTCCGTATTGAAAATTGATATTTTGCGAAAAATAATTAAATTCAAAGCGATAGTTTCTTTGGAAAAAATGCCACCAGTGAGGCGTCGAAATATCGGTCGGCGTACGCGCATAGCAATCCAACGACATGATCGTCGAGTCAATGAGACTGACGAAGAGCATAGTCAGCGTTTGGAGGCAAGTCGAATAAGAATTTCTGAAGCGCGATCCATTATGACTCCGAAACAACGGATACAGTCGAGTTCGACTCGCTCAGTTGGAACTCGCGTAGAAAATAATTTGGAACGTCGAGAAAACAGACGGCCAAACGTGACAATTCGATATGAGCGTTTAGCATTCAGATACGATCCAACAGTCGATTACGCTGCAGATGAATCGGTCGACTTCGGAACAACAGATACAACAAAAAAGGCTTACTTAGGACCAGCAACGCGGACCGGGCCCAGCTAGTACATAATAAAATACTGATCTACAATCATATTCTGAAACCGGTGTGGCTCTACGGCATTCAGCTATGGGGCTGTGCCAGTGACACTAATATCAAATCTATTCAGATATTCCAGAATAAGGTGTTGCGTAACATAGTGAATGCTCCATGGTATGTTCGCAACACTGACCTTCACCGAGACCTTGGTATCCCAACTGTTAAAGAAGAGATCAAAAGGTTTGCTGGCAAGCACGAAGCCAGACTCCACCTCCATATTAATGCAGAAGCTCTCCAGCTACTGGACAATCAACACCACGTCCGAAGACTGAAGAGAACCAAACCATTAGATCTTGTGTAGTGTACTGTGTAAAAAGCAGAGCATTACGTGAGTGAAGTGCATATAGTAATTAGAAGAAACTAAAGGACATCAATGGATTGACTTTAGCTGATAAGTATTTAGTTTTAAGATGTATCAGACTAAAATTAATGGTTAGTCCTTTAGACTAGTTTTAATAGCTGTAATACCAACAGGTAGTTACTAAAAAAAAAAAAATTAATTTGTATTTAGAATTTCAAACCTTTCTGATTTTAAAGCCAAAATGCCACGTTTCTATTTAAAAAAAAAGTTATTTTTTACCGTGGCCGCCATATTAAAATTGGAAACTCAAGTTTTTTTCTTAAATACAATCGAGAAGAATTTGCCCTACAACTTTGCTCTTGGGTTTGCGAGTCTATCTATTCAAATAAAAAAGTTAGCCTACACTGAACATTAAACGACTAGTACAAGAATGCAACTGCTGTAAAAAGTATGTGAAAAGGACAGAAAGATTATTAATGGGAAAAAAACTCGATTTTTGATTTTTTGTAAAAAGATTCTCTTAGAGCAAGCAAAACAAGAAATCAATTTTTTAATTTTGTAGTGAAAATTTTGTGGGGGAGGGGGAACAGTAGCCCCCCTAAATATTAAATTATCAAAAAAATAATACGATATTCGGATTTTGCTATCAATGATGAGCTATATGGCTTTAACAGTAATATTTTATTGCCCCCCGTTAAATAAATAAAAGGGTACCAATTTCCAATTTTCAAAAATTCATAGAGGGGGTCACAGTGAAATTATAGCAATGAGCAAAAAATAAAATTGTAGCAGATGCCTATCTCTATTAGCCTCAAAAGTTTAAACAAAACGTGTGGGCAGTTTTTGAGAAATATTTTTTTGAAAATTTCCAAAATTTTGGAGTGGTGCCATTGCGATCGTTTTTAGATTTTCAAAATTAATTATATTTCATGGTATAGTACCCTCAAAGGGCTACCAAACAAGATGTAGTTGATCCCAATCAAACAACTGGTTTTGGAGTAAATGGGCGTATAAGTCGAAATTTTCAAAAATTCGTAGCGGCCGCCATGTTGAAGCTAGAGAGTTCGGTAAAAAAACGTTTGATTTGTCTTAAGGCCTTCTATAATTTCCACTATTCCAATTTCCAAAGTTCAGTTTCTGAAAAAAATACTACCAAAAAAACATGTCTAACTTCCGCTTCCGGATTCTTTTTAAAAGCTCATTTTGTCGATGAATTTTTGATATACCTCCTCATTCCAAAGCACATCGAAATCGGTCCAGCCGTTCCGGAGATATGAGCGTTACCCACCCACACACCTGAGCGAAACACTTCGCCTGAACTTTCCTATACATTTAAATACATTGTTTTATATTTTCCAACACTTTCGATATACACCTGTCTAGACACGACTAGTTAAAGTAAATAGTTCTTATAAGTTGTAACATCTTGAAGCGGTTCAAGAAAGACCGACCGCTGCGCTGCAAGCATAAGGTTGGGTAAAATATTCGAGCTGAATCAACGGAAGCGCGGAAATTGATATTTGAAAATATATTAATAACTCGAGAAGTATTATTTTTAGCAAGAAATTACTCTTATTAATTTGTATTTAGAATTTCAAAACCTTTCTGATTTTAAAGCCAAAATGCCACGTTTCCATTTAAAAAAAAGTTATTTTTTACCGTGGCCGCCATATTAAAATTGGAAACTCAAGTTTTTTTCTTAAATACAATCGAGAAGAATTTGTCCTACAACTTTGCTCTTGGGTTTATGAGTCTATCTATTCAAATAAAAAAGTTAGCCTACGCTCAACATTAAACGACTAGTACAAGAATACAACTGCTGTAGAAAGTATGTGAAATTCTTCTAAGGACAAAAAGATTATTAAGGGACAAAAAATTCGATTTCTTTGATTTTTTGTAAAAAGATTCTCCTAGAGCAAACAAAAAAAAGAAATCAATTTTTAAATTTTGTAGCGAAAATTGGGGGGGGGGGGACAGTAGCCCCCTTAAATATTAAAGTTAGCCTCAAAAGTTTAAACAAAAACGTGTGGGCAGTTTTTGAGATTTTTTGTTTTGAAAATTTCAAAAATTTTGGAGTGGTGCCATTGAGATCGTTTTTCGATTTTCAAAATTAATGATATTTCATAATATAGTACCCTTAAGGGGCTACCAAACAAGATGTAGTTGATCCCAATCAAACAACTGGTTTTTGAGTAAATGGGCGTTTAAGTCGAAATTTTCAAAAATTCGTAGCGGCCGCCATGTTGAAGCTAGAGAGTTCGGTAAAAAATCGTTTGATTTGTCCTAAGGCCTTCTTTAATCTCCACTATTAAAATTTCCAAAATTCAGTTTCTGAAAAAAGTGCTACCAGAAAAACATGTCTAACTTCCGCTTCCGTTTTCGGTTTTTTTAAAGCTTATTTTGTCGGTGAATTTTTGATATACCCCCTCATTCCAAAGCACATCAAAATCGGTCCAGCCGTTCCGGAGATATGGAGCGTAACGGACCCACCCACCCACCCACAGACAGACATTTTTTTTAAATTACTTTTTTGGGGTCCATGGACCTCCCCCCCCCCCGACTATTTCCGTTAAAATCTCAACTTTGAAATTTTGCATGAAATCAATACTTCCCTAAACTGCAAGTATAGGAAAGTAAATATTATGACATGCAATTAAAGAAAATGCCACTGACCATATCACGAAAATTTAGTGACACTAACAAAATTTTTGTTTTCGTGAAATTGTAGACAAAATTGACCCATTTGATAATATATACATGTAGGTATATATGGTTTGCTGGGGGTTAAATCATAAATAAAATTGCTACAACCTTGAGACCTTTTTATAGTACAGACTGTGTATAATATATTTTATCTAGGGTGTACAAGTTAGTGATTTATGTAGAACCGTTGATTGAGGCAGAACGTGTTTATTCCCGTTCACCGAGAACGTATTTAATCTGTGCGTTCACCTCTATCGAAGTGTCTAACCGACTGGTACCGGGTACCTGTGCCGGGTGCCGAGCTTGACCATTGACTATCGTTGATCGAGACCGATACCGGCGCGCGAGTTATGTATTTAGCTAATGCTTATCTGTGCAATTTTCGTAGGATAGTATTACACCGCTTCCGTTGAAGCTAGATAACAAATAGATATAATTATGTGAATTCTGTTTTAGAAGTTAGTCTTATATTATTATTCAAGCCGCATGTTTCGATGCTAATAAGCTAATTTAATTTATATGTACTCCAACATATTGAATGTAGTGTTGTAAAATAAATATATTTTGTGTTAACTAAGTCCACGGCTTATTTAACTGGCGCAGTCGGTAGGATGCTGAGCAAAAGGACATTACAACATTTTTTGTTCCTTTTGTATGTTTCAACATTTAACTCAGTTCTTTTAAAAAATTGTACCACAAATCGTTCCTGAAGCATTCCAAACATCGAGTAACTTCTACGAACACATCGTCTGGTAACCAACACAGCTGAACCCTAGGACTCACATCGCCACAGGCAAAGCATCGCTGGTTCCTGACAACCAAGTCTATTGGAGACAATTTGGTCTATTGCAGACTATCTGATCATCGAGATCGCCCCAGCAACCAATCTACAGAAGTTCTGGACACCTATACTTTCGATCCAAATAATTAAGGATGAAGTAAGATAATTTTTTTTTATTAAAGTGAAAAGTTTATTTAAACAAATATAAACCCAATAATATAATTTTAAGTTAATTCTAAGTTCAAGTAGATATTGGTAAGCGAGATATAAAGCGAAACCCTTAGGTTTTATAAGAAGCTTTATTACACAATATCTATGTGTAGGAATCAAGTTAATTTTAAGTTCAAGTAGATATTGGTAAGCGAGATATAAAGCGAAACCCTTAGGTTTTATAAGAAGCTTTATTACTCAATATCTATGTGTAGGAACCCTGTTTAGGACTGTTTACTAACATAAAACTAAAATATTAATTAATAATAATTGTGAAATTGAATTATCATATGATTAACAGACAAAATATACTAAGACCACCGATTCTTTTATTAAACGAGCGAAATATACCTGTAGAACCTGAAAATCAAATTCCAGAAATTAATAATCAATTAGAAATGGCTAACATATTTCCACCTGGGTTTCATATGTCCATGATTACCGAAATACCCACATACGACGGTAATCCTAGCACATTATCAGAATTCATTAAATCAGTTGAAGTTATTTTAGATCAGTTTTTAGTCCCAACACAACCAGATGCTTATATTAACAAGTTATTACTTTCGTCCGTGCGAAATAAATTAAAAGGTAACGCACTCGAAGTAATTACAGGTTATGATTTTAAGAATTGGATAGAATTAAAAACAACCCTCATAAACAACTTTGGTGACCAACGGTCAGAATTAAATTTAACTATTGATTTAGCTAAAACAAGACAAAATTCAAAGGAAAGCCCTGTAGAATTTTACAATCGAATTAGAACTCTTTTGGCAACATTTAATTCAAAAATATCACTTGGAGCTGAACCTGAAGTTATTAAACAATACAAATTATTTAATGTAAAAAGTTTAGCATTAAGAGTATATCTTAGCGGTTTAAACGAACCTTTTGGATGTTTACTTAGAAGCAGAAACCCTGCTACCTTAGAAAACGCAATTAGTATTGTCCGTGACGAGATCGATATAAGATATTCTCAAAATTCAAGTAAATCTGATTTTAATACTTCAAACCAAAAACGAAATTCGACTAACGTTGATCCAAGATACAATTCGAATTCGCAAAACTTATATACACCTCGATACAATAATTTTGCCCCTAATTTCAATAAATCTTTTCAAAATCAACCTAAACCTGGACCGATTTTCTTTCCTAACAATAACTTTGTTCGAAATCAAAATCCAACTATGAGATTGAACCCTAATAACCCACCTTCTCAATTTCCCAATCAAAGACCTAATCAAAAACCTTTTGGCAATCAAAATCAAAATGTGTTTGCACCACAGCGTGGTTATAAAAATTATAACCCTGGTGAACCAATGCAAACGGGTAGTGTAAACAAACGACCCCCTACAATGCAGTCTATAAATCCCAATCATCCAAAAAAAATGAATAATCAAAACACACGTTATTTCGGACAATCAAACCAACCTAGAAATTTTCATTCTGAAGAATTATTTAATCATAACTCAGGATACGACGAAGTAAACCCTGATAATTTTCCCAACAACCAGGAGCCCGAGTTTTCTTACGAAGACCATAACTTCGAGTCATACGACGGACCCGATGACATAGAACCGGAAAACAATGACGAAAATGATGACGTAAATTTTCACAACTAGCCTCGGAAAATCCAATTGAAACATTTAATTTAAACACTCTAAAATCAAATCTACCCTATATAGTCATACCATCCACAGGTGACAAGTTATTACTTGACACTGGTAGTACTAGAACAATAATTTCACCCAAATTTATTGATAAACATTTTCCAAATTCAGTTCAAACTCAAAATTTCCAAATTGTAACGTCACACGGTGTAACACACCATAATAAAGTTGCTAATATACCTATCAAATCTTTATTTCATGAAGAAGGCAACCATAAGTGCTATGTATTCGACTTCCATGAAGAGTATGTAGGCCTTATTAGTTCGGACCTATTATACGATTTGCCTGCACAAATAGATTTTCGCTGGATGCATGTGCAAACCGACACTACCATCGTTCCATTTTACTATAATAATTCAAAAACACGTCAAGAACAACAAAAACGTAACGAATGCAATTTTTCCAAAATTCGTCAAAATTTAGAGCCTATAAAACGCATTTCGATTCCCCCGAGATCCGAAATCAAAATTCAATTACCTACCACTAATAGTAACGGTACAAAAATTTGCAATCAAATTAAATTCAATAAATATTGTATGACACCACGTGCTTTAGTTAAAGTACACAATAACTATTTTTGTACAACTCTTATTAATGCGTCGAATCAAATTCAAAATTTTAGAATTTACAACCCTTTATTATTAGAAGATTACGACATAAAAAATATTGAGATTAATAATATAAATTTAAATCCCCAATGTAAAAATAAAATTTTGATAGAATATTTAAAAAATATTAAAGTCGATCATTTAAATCAAGAAGAAGCTCATAAGCTTAAAGAACTATGTTATGACTTTCGAGACATTTTTCATTCACCGGAACTACCCTTAACCTTTACCAACTTAACCAAACATTATATACGCACGACAAATGACATTCCAATATATACTAAAAATTATAGGTACCCTCACGTACACAGAAATGAGGTAAAACAACAAATCACGAAGATGTTATCGGAAAACATCATTGAACATTCAGAATCCCATACAATGCCCCCATTTGGATTGTTCCAAAAAAAAATGGACAATTCGGGAAAACAAAAATGGCGTATAGTTATTGACTACCGGAAGCTCAACGAAAACACGGTAGAAGACAAGTATCCCTTGCGGCTTATAGAGCAGGTATTGGATAACTTGGGAAAAGCCGAATATTTCTCAACTCTCGATTTAGCCTCTGGGTTTCATCAGATCGAGATAGAGAAAAACGATAGAGAAAACACGGCCTTTTCAACTGAAGAGGGTCATTTTCAGTTCAAAAGGATGCCTTTCGGCCTAAAAAATGCCCCCGCCTCTTTTCAAAGATTGATAAATCAATCATTGATTGACCTAACACCCAGCCAATGCATGGTTTATTTAGATGATATTATCATATACTCTAAATCTTTACAGGAACACCTAGTAAAGTTACGCAATGTATTTGAAAGATGCAGAAAATACAATCTGAAAGTACAATTAGATAAATCAGAATTTCTTAAGACTTCCTAGCTTAGTTAGGTCACATTTTAACTAAAAACGGAATCAAACCCAACCCTGACAAAATTGAAGTCATTAATAAATTTCCTCTACCTAAGACCCGAACGGAAATAAAATCTTTCCTTGGAATGTTTGGTTACTACAGAAAGTTTATCAAGGATTATGCCAAAATTACCAAATTTTTAACCCAATGTTTAAAGAAAGACAGCAAAATTACCCATGACCAATCGTTTATCCAAAATTTTAATTATTTAAAAACCATATTAGTTAATGACCCTGTCCTAATTTACCCTGACTTTGACAAAACCTTTGAATTAACGACGGATGCGAGTAAATATGCTATAGGTGCCGTGCTTTCTCAAAACGGTAGACCCATTAGTTACGCATCACGTACTTTAAACCAATCAGAAATCAACTACCCTACAATTGAACCCGAATTGCTTGCAATTGTTTGGGCTTGTAAACATTTCCGACCATACTTATATGGCGTACAATTTGTAATATACACAGATCATCGACCACTTATATAGTTGAAAAACATTAAAGAACCAAATTCTAAATTAACAAGATGGGCCATTAAGCTCGAAGAATACACATTTTCGATTCAGTATTTACCTGGTAAATTAAACAAAGTAGCAGACGCCCTTTTGCGCATACAAATTCACCCCACATCAATAGATCGATTAGATACCCCTGAACCTGATTTCGACCAAGTTAGCACAAAGACCTTACACCCCTGATTTGGAGGAATTCACCATACCCACCTTTGTTCCACCGCCTATTAAAGAAAACCCCAAAATACTCCAAAATATCAAATTACAACCAGTACCTCCAATTACACCCGATAATGACAATATTTTATCTTTACGATGACTTAAATAATACAAATCCCAACGACAATGAATCGCTTGTCAATACTGTGCACACTCAACAATCTTCTACACCCGTAATGGACATATCGGAAAAACCGTTACAGTACCATAAAAATCAAATAGAATTCCTAAACGCCACATTACCAAAAAAAATTAAAATTTCCAAATTTGACGGATTTACCCACTATTCTGTATTTGTAACACCTCAAAATAAAACTGAAATTTTTACTACCTTACTTCTTCATTTCTGCGAACCAAAATCTCATTACTATTGTATTTTTCAAAATGAAAGTATATTTGAACAATTTTCGAAATTTATTCTTGAAATTACAAATGAAAACACACCTAAATTTCACAAGTGTTTAAGACAAGTCACTTACGTAACTAACCCCGATGACCGATTACAATATATACAAGATTATCATTTAGGCAAAAATAATCATAGAGGAATTGCAGAAACAATAGAACACCTCAAGAGGATGTACTACTGGAAAAATATCGATACAGAAATAACGAACTTTATTAACAACTGCGATACGTGCAAATTACAAAAATACAATAGAAAACCAAACAAATTACCTCTTCAATTAACCCACACTTACAATCGACCTTTCGAATGTATTCATTTAGATATTTTCCAAATTAACAACATAAAATATCTAACAATCATAGACGCTTTTAGCAAATTTGCCCAGGCGTATTCTTTAAAATCAAATAATAGCATTGACATCACAAATGCCTTATTTACATTTATGGCAAGTTATGCCGTACCAAAAACTATTGTTGCAGACTATGAGTTTGACACAAACGCTTTTAAAAACTTTTTAAAATTACATAAAATTAATTCTCATTTTACTACCCCTTTTCATCATCAATCGAACTCTCTCATTGAACGAGTACACTCGACATTAATAGAACATTATCGCTTACTTGAGAAAACCCCAGAGAATGAAAGAATGAACTATTGTATATTGGCCTATAACAACACCATTCATTCTAATTTAAAATTTACCCCTTATGAAATACTTTTTGGACACACGAACGGACTAAATCCCTACGACTTATGTAATGATAGATTTTATGACATCTACACAAACGATCATAGAACTAGAATGACACAATTCTATAAAGAATTACAAGACAAACAAATCGAAACTAAAGAGCGGAGAAATATCAAAATTAATTCGGATAAGAAAACAATCAAATTCAAAATCGATCAAAAAGTTTTTATCACCAATGATAGACGAAATAAGAAAACACCTAAATTCAAAGGCCCCTTTAAAGTTATAAAAGTTTTAGATCATGATAAATATTTAGTACAACACCCTGAAACAAATAAAACATTTGAGAGACACGCTAATGAAATTATGGCTGTTTCAGATTCAAAAACACTGTCCTTTCAAGATCCCTCTAATATCCAAAAACACCCAATATCAGTTAACACAATTAATCCCATTTCCTATATTTATTAGTAAAAATCAATATAGAATGTTCATACCAACTTATAATACCCTGGGTGTTAGTGAATAAGTGCGACAAACTTCAGGGGGTGATTCTGCATGAAAAAATAATGACAGTTTGCTATATAACTTATGTCCGCAAATGCTTCGTTTTCCGAGATACGGGGTGTTAAAGTTTTTCTTAAAAACCGACTATTTATTTATTGCTCTGAAACCTGTCGAGATATGCAAATGAAATTTGGTGGGTTTTAAGCGGTAGTTATTGCGAATTTTTTGACATGTAATTAAGAATTTTATGTTCATCATTGGCGCGCATACGGGTAATGATCTCAATTTTTTTTAAGAAAAAAATGGTACGCCACTGAGATATTTCAAATTAAAAATCATTTTTGAATTTCTCGTTCAATTTGTGACAAAAAATCTCTCTTGACTTTTTTTCGTATGGGGCGCCGTTTTTATGCAAAAAAATTAAATATCTTAGCGCGTATTTATCATTACTTTAATACATTATTTATTAGCGACGCTAGTAGGCTACTGTCAACATTCTGTTAAATACGAATATTTCAACGAAATGTCAAATTAGCTTTTCTTCATTTTTAAGCTTTTAGTTTGGTTATAACATTAATGTTAATAAGTAATTAATTTTTCTTTTATCGAAAAGAATGGAAAATTATACAAATGCGGAATTATCAGACATGCATTTTGTCTATGGTCGAAGTAATGGAAATGGTCGGCAAGCTCGACGATTGTATGCTGAGTTGTATCCTGGACGTAGGGTACCCCATCACACAATATTTGCTCGTCTTCACCAACGTTTGCGCGAAAATGGTACATTTAAGAAACAAACGGCTGACTGCGGGCGCCCTCGAGAAGTACGAACTGTGCAACTAGAAGAAGCAGTTCTAGAGTTAATTGCGGAGTCACCTGAAACAAGTACTCGAAAAATTGCCAACATATTGAATGTAAGCAATTTCACTGTATTTAAAATTCTTAAAGAACAGCAATTGTATCCGTTTCATATTCAACGTGTGCAAGCTCTACTACCTAGAGACTTTTTTCCGCGCCTAGTTTTTTGCCATTGGATTCTTCATCAAATTGCTCAAATTCCTAATTTTTTAAATGGCGTTTTGTTTACTGACGAGGCTAATTTTGGACGAGAGTGTATACGAAATTTCCATAACAATCACTTCTGGGCTGAGGAAAATCCACATGGAATCTTTGAAGCTCATTTTCAGCATCGGTTTTCAGTAAATGTATGGCTTGGGGTAATTGATGATCATTTAATCGGTCCATATTTCCTTCCACGACTAACAGGCGACTCTTACCTTAATTTCCTACAGGAAGAGTTACCTGTTCTTCTTGAAGAAATTCCTTTGCAGCTAAGACAACACGTATGGTTCATGCATGATGGTGCACCAGCCCATTTTAGCATCAATGTACGTAATCACTTAGATACAGTATGTCCAAATCGTTGGATAGGTAGGGGAGGTACGCAACATTGGCCTGCTCGATCGCCGGATTTAAATCCACTAGATTTTTGCATTTGGGGTTTTCTTAAGTCATTAGTATATTCCACTCCCGTCGAAAATGTTGAAGACCTGAAGAATCGAATTATAACCTGCTGTGAGATAATAAGAAATACACCAGGAATATTTGCGCGAATACGACAATCAATGAGGCGAAGAGTTGAATCTTGTATCACGTCTGAGGGAGGTCATTTTGAACATTTGTTGTAGGTTTGCACCTATTTATTTATTAGTGTTATTTTCTGTAATTGTTCTGGTTTAATGTTATTTTATTAGATAGTTCTTGATAATGTATTAAAGAAATGATAAATACGCGCTAAGATATTTTATTTTTTTGCATAAAAACGGCGCCCCATACGAAAAAAAGTCAAGAGAGATTTTTTGTCACAAATTGAACGAGAAATTCAAAAATGATTTTTAATTTGAAATATCTCAGTGGCGTACCATTTTTTTCTTAAAAAAAATTGAGATCATTACCCGTATGCGCGCCAATGATGAACATAAAATTCTTAATTACATGTCAAAAAATTCGCAATAACTACCGCTTAAAACCCACCAAATTTCATTTGCATATCTCGACAGGTTTCAGAGCAATAAATAAATAGTCGGTTTTTAAGAAAAACTTTAACACCCCGTATCTCGGAAAACGAAGCATTTGCGGACATAAGTTATATAGCAAACTGTCATTATTTTTTCATGCAGAATCACCCCCTGAAGTTTGTCGCACTTATTCACTAACACCCGTATACGGTCGCCGCATCATGCCTCTAACCAATCAGCGCGCAATACGTCACAATAGACCCACTGCATCTTTTTCTATTATGCTATTCCGTGTAACACATAGTAGTTCTGTACTGAATTGTAGCGGATTATTTGAAATACCACTCAAATACCGCTTATTTGCTTAACTAATTTACGTAGAAAAGTAGATTATACACTGGTCAAACATAAAACTGTTGAAATTAACCACATATTCTAGGGTTTTTGCAAAAAAAATGTAATTACAAGTAAGGTGTTTGCTGGTTGTGCCACATTAAAATAAATACAAAGTAAAATTTAAATATAAGAATTTATTTTATGTTACAATTTTCCTCATTTTCTTTTGTAATTTTTTAGCTTCTCCCAAATGTTTTCTTTTCAGCCCAGATTCTTGATTTGATAGGTGATTTAAGCGTTTTATTCTAATATACGTTCTTTGCAGGACAAAGGCTCTTATTATTTCTTCTGGTACATCCTTATTTTTTTTCTTAATAATATTAGTAAGTCGTTTACTACATTTTTTTGAACTTCTACTTTTTGCTTGTGAAATTTTAAAAACTGTTTTCAAAAGATTGTGCTTTTGTGAGCCATTCGGTACTTGGTTGAGTCAAGCCACCAAAAGACAAATGTTGCAGCCAACTTATTGTTGCAGCATGTTCTGGTTTGGTATCCTGCGTGTAACAGCCCAGATGGGGATGTTTATTTCTAAATTTTCTAGCGATCCAGCCACATAAGTATTATATAAATCCATCTTCTTCGTTTATATTTGCCGGTTTGTTTGAAGATATTGATGAAGATGGAGAAGAAGAGCTACTCTCTGAAGACAACTGAGAGTCATTCGCGGTGGTAGTAGATTCATCTTCTTCGGGCAAAATTGTACTTAACACATACACCAGCAGTAGATATTACATTTGCTACTAGATATTCTTCTTGGCAGCTTCCTTTTGTTAGAATATTAACTTTCTCTTGTACAACACCCGGATTCTTGCCCAAAACAATAAGTCGGATCCTGTATATAGCATTTAAAGGTGTCGGGTGGTCGTGTAGTCCACCACGACTTCTGATCTGAGAAAAAAAGCTTTCGAGACTGTCTTGATTTAACCTATGAGTGACGATATAAGAAATATTATGTTGCTGTTTAAGTTGCTCAAAAAGTAATTGAACGATTTAGTTGAAATTAGAATTCCTTTTTGAAATATTTGAAGAGATTTTTTTCCGGCACATCTCAACGAATATATCAACTGATACATTTTCTGCAAACATTCGTTTTGTGTTTCCAAATTCAAGCCGTATGGTTTTTTGGTACATAAATTTATCTTGGGAGTATAGGAGTTCATGATATCAAACCAGTTACTGACTGTTTCGTTGAACTTCCCTGTATTAGAAGCTAAAGTTTTATCAATCTCTGGCTGATAATAACACAAAGCAGTAGCAGTTGTATGCGACAATAACTGTGCTGCTAATCCTACATTTTGTCTTTCGCTTCTTTCACACTCCAGGTGCTCTGTTGTTAATTTGTGGCAAGTCGTAATTTCAGTATCAACTAATTTTAATAGCTGTTTCAGCGGTTCTTTATTAATTATAGATCCATCTGAAAGAACAAAACCAGAATCGATGAGCCAATTTCTTATTAATTTCACTACCTGCGGGACATCTGCGAAAAGGAATACTTTTTCGCTTGTTATTGGATGTAAAAAATATGTTTTTTCAATTGATATATTTAACTCTCGCCATAGTCCCATATTTCCACCGCCACAATCACTAACACAGGCAACTACAGTATAAGAAATTTCATGATGAGCAGTTATTGTTTGATTGAGGATAGCCGGCGTAACTTTTGATCAAAGTCAATGTATATAGGTTGCTTCCAATTTCCGAACAGCCCCCTGACCATAATTACTTGCATTTGCGTATATGGTCCAATTACTTTGGTCATTTATTTTGTCGTATTCGTAAGTTGAACAGACTTTAACTTCGTCAAACTGAATTACAGAAATTTTCTCAAAACTACTCATGGACATCCCAGCTGTCTTCATAATACGAAGTACGTCAATTAAAATGCCTTGTCGAAAATTTAATCTTGCAGCCCATTTCTGAAGAGTTGAAATGTGAGGTAACGGATGTTTTAATTTACTTCTAAGATAAACGTAGCAACGTTTACTTAGATATCTAATTGTAAATGCCTTGGAAATATCTTCAGAACTCCAGATTACTTTCTTTTTTTTGAGCTCAAGATATCGATCTGTGCATTACTAAAAACACCTTGTAGAACGTCAGTTAAACATTTAGATCGCTTGCATTGTTCGCCAAACTTTTGTGCAACAAGGAAAACTTTTTTCTTTAATTTTTCTATTTGCTTATTTTGTGTTTTGTTAAGATCTCTTACGTTGTCGTATTTTTTCTTTAACTTTTCATGTTCTTCTAGCAATATCTTATACTTATTTTCGACGGGCTAAAGGTAAAGGTAATTGAATTTCGGGCGTGTCAACTGGAACTGGTTCATCTGCAACTGCTAACAACTTTTGAACAATGCATTTATCCTCCCGTTTTTCAGCTCGAACTTGTCTCAAGCTAGGTTGTATTGTTTTAGGAACAGGTTCTTCTTTTTTCAGAAACTTAGATGGAATTGCTACAATAAAAATTCTTATAATAACCTTAATTTAAACTAATATAGCTTTTGGACGATAAAACAAATATTACCAGTTGCCTTTAATCGTTTCGTTTGTATATTCATTAATTGACTTCTCAAGTAATTTCGAAATCATCATCTAGGAAATGCACACTACATATATTGCTAGTTGTAGGGTTCCAGCAATCCTTCCTTCGGCAAGCTCTTATCCAAACATTTTTCAGTTTTTCATCTTTAGGAAAAGTGTGATACGAAATTTTTAAATTTTCTCTTTTTGTTGCCTGAAGGCTGTTGCATACAGCTACGGAACACCTAGTTCCAGGCATTGCAAATCTTTGTGAATACAAATAAGACAGTATTATTATTATCACAGTTTTTGGTTTTTAAAATTGAAAATTTATATATCTTACCGTTCCCACAACTGCAGGCTACACAACCAGAATTTTTTAATTATTAAATCAAGTCTGAATCTAAAGAACTATTTATTCACAGTTCACACGTATCTCCAAACAAAACAAAACGTAAAGCAACCACTAGTAAGAAGCAATAACAATTACTAATAGTGTGTTTCACGCTTCACCACGTACGGCTACAGACCTAAGGGTCTAGTGTGACGTCACGGCGATGCATCCCCACCCAGAAATTCGTTGGATGCGGCGACCGTATATACTCTATTAACCGTGGCGCGCGTCAGCAAACAGCCAGGAGGCCCAACAGCGCAGTTGAGCATTTTATAGCACGGCGATCCCAAGATCGAATATAATTCTACTTTATTTATTGTGGAGCGTAGCGAACATGGATAACAAACGTGAAAAACGCAAGGGGGGAAATAATTTGTCATGTAATCCAAAGATATCTACCTAAAATTTAAATCTTGAAGGCTGCGTGAATTACGTGCGCCACATTAGTTCTGCGCAAGCAGAACATCATGTCATTATGGGAGGAAGTTGCTACCACCATTGCTACTAAACTGAAGTTACAGAAAAAATAAAAAGAGTGATGTAAGGAAGATCCACCATTTGTCTGTTATAAACAATTCATACTAAGAGTTTGACAATCTCGGGACTCTTTATAAGATTTGCGCATAGTAGGCGCTCTTAAAACTTAAAATTTAAGCACTATTTCAAATTTGGCGCCGTTTGACAAGTCTTTGATAACTACTTGACACTTTTTGAACCTTATTCTGTGTACAACACTTATTTTCTAAGGTTACGTTAATTAGTTAATTTCGTTTTTACTTGTATTAATAAAATACGCAAGTAAGTGAAACATTTATGCCGCATTTTTACGCAATGTTTATAGATTATTGTAGTTATTTTCGTGGTGGTTTTTAGTTGGAAAAAGGGTATAATGATACTAAAATCCACAGAATACCAACAACCAACAGTATTGGACACACAAGTCGCCACAGTAGATCTCATTTACAAACTCTACTGTAACCAAAAAAGCAACGAAAGTTTGCGTTGCCATTACACGAAATTTGTTATTCGTTACTGTTAGTTTGTAGTAAGTGTTCCAAAGTAACGCGTTACTTAAGGTAGTTCTGTAGTTTTGTTCAAATCTTAAGAATTGCCTGAAATTAAATTATGATGATGATGATGATGATAGTGTAAACATAACCTTCATAAACCGACTGACAAATTTTTAAATCGATCCACCGTTTAGTTTGTGAGATAATTGCAATTGAAAATGGGTCATTTTGTACGTTCCGTATTCAACGTTTATTTAATGATTTTTTGAGTTGCACTGGCACACGTGTCTTACCAAATGAAGTGTGTCATTTTTTTCGGTAAAAAAAAACAAAAAGTTGTTGTTATCAATAACCATTAGTACAAAAAAGGTGTTTTTTTCCTCGTGGTCTTTTAAGTGCTAAAAAAGACAGATTTTGCAACCGGTGAAGAAGACACCAGCGTTAAAGGGGACCCCTATACATTGGCGAACTACCTGAATTGGCGTAGAACTGACCCTTTCAAAAAGGTAGGAAACAGTAGTGTTAGTGCAACTTGTGTTTTCTTATAACCGCAAACAGTTATTGGTTCTTCGAGCCGGATTGAATTGCTCTTTTGGTGATACAGTCATTACAGTTTTTTCTCTTCAAATAACTAACATTACTTTTTTACGTCATCTTTCTGTCATATTAATACGTCAGTATTCCTTCAAAGTATGGAGGTAGATAAATTACTTAAAAAACGTCAAAGTGCACAGAAGCGTGTTGAGACTTTGCTAAAACTAGCTCAAGATGCTCAATATGATGCTTCAAAAAGGGTGGATTTCGGTCTCAGGTTCGAAAATCTAGCTGATTTGGTGAAAGTGTTTGAATCTCTACATTTTGAGATTGTGTCGCTCGTGGAGCTGCCAGAACTCGACGTTCAAGAAGATATAATGGAATCTTTTGATAATATGCAATATTCGATCAAAACAATTCATCGTGAAATATTCGGCAACAGGTCTGATGATGGGAGTTCCATGCATGCTTTGCCACAGCATTCTGGTGCAGGTTCAGGCGGTGATCGCTCTCATGTTAAGTTACCAAGAATAGAACTTCCTAAATTTGATGGTACTACTAAAAATTGGACCACATTTTATGATGTTTTTAAAACACTGATTCATGAGAATGTATCACTATCTGACATTGAACGTTTTCAGTATTTGATTTGAAGTCTTTCAAAGGAAGCTTTAACTTTGGTGAAGAATCTACCTCTTACTGCTGCCAATTATCAAATACCCTTTAAAGCATTGGTGTCCAGGTATCAGAACAAACGTGTGCTAATAACCAATTATTGGCAAAACCTATTTCATGCTCCCAAAGCAACTAATGACTCAGCTTCTTCTCTTCGTAATTTATTGTCGGTGTTTGCTGAAAACTTAGATGCTTCGGATCAATTTGAGTGGGATCTCTGGGATTTTACGAAACTTAATTTGTTGTTACAAAAAATTGATTCTTCCACGAAAAAAAGGTTCGAAATAGAATTTAGCGATTCTCAAGTGCCGAAGTATGACAATTTGTGTAAATTTCTTGAAAAACAGTGTCGTGCTTTGGAGGTTACTGTGATGACTTCAAGTTATGCTTCTTCAGCCCAACCTACTTCTAATTTCAAGAAGGGTTCTTTGCCAGTGCATGGAACCAAGACTACTTCTTCGTTTGTGACAGGTGCAGGTGATGCGGTGGTGTGTGTGTATTGCAAACAAAATCATTCACTTCGCAAGTGTGACGGTTTTTTAGAATTGAGTCCAGGTGATCGTCATGCTGTTGCGAAAAGGGACAATTTGTGTTTTAATTGCTTATCTGCGACTCATTCTGGGAATCGCTGTAACTCCAAGTTTAGCTGTCGTGTGTGTCATAAACGTCATCATACACTCATACATTTTCCGAAGCAATTATCTTCCGTTTCTTCAGATATCTCCTTCTTCAATTCCTATTCGGGGACTAAATCAAATGGCTACATTATCGAATTTAGGTACGGTTTTGTGTAAGTTAAGACCCTCTAGACATCTTCATCCGAATTTTGAAATAGAGATGATCGTGATACCAAATATTTGTGGCCAAGTCCCCTTTAATCGTGTGTATGGACAAAGTTGGAAGCATATTCAAGGACTGCCACTTGCGGATCCACATTTCGGAGATCCTAGTGACATCGACATCTTGTTGGGGGCAGACATATACGCTCAAATAGCGACGCAAGGTCTTAGGAAAGGTAATCGCGGTGAACCTAATGCGATTAACACTGTGTTTGGGTGGGTTCTTATTGGTAAAGTTGATTGTCCTCCCGGAAAGGTGGTTAATTCTTTTTGTACATCTTTAGATGTTTCTTTGGAAAGTGCAATCAGACGTTTTTGGGAATTAGAGCAAATTCCTCAAGACACTTCTCAATCGCCCGATGACATCATATGTGAAAACACATTCTCGTGAAAAAGGTGGGAGATATGTAGTGCAATTACCTTTCCAGAATTTACCTCCTCAATTAGGAGATTCGTATAGTAATGCCTTGCGTCGGTTTATGAATTTGGAATCATGTTTACTAAAAAATCCATTACTTTATGAATCGTACTCGTCTTGTATGAAAGATTATATACATCAAAATCATATGACCTTAGCTACAGAAAATCGTGTTAGTAACGACATGTATTATATTCCTCATCATTGTGTACTAAAGCCTGAGAGTACTTCAACAAAACTTCGTATTGTGTTCGACGCATCTGCCAACACTTCAAACGGTGCTTGTTTAAACGGTGTTTTATACGTTGGACCTAAACTTCAAAGGGATATTGTTTCAATTTTGCTGGCATTTCGGATACATAGCATTGTGTTTACAACTGATCTCCGGCAGATGCACCGCCGAATTCTAATCGCTGATTGTCAAAGGGACTATCAACGAATTTTATGGAGATTTTCTAAATATGAACCTGTACCGTCTAAATACGGTAACATTTGGTGTGTCCTCCAGTCCGTATTTAGCTATACGCTGTCTTCTTCAGTTGGCTCAAGATGAGGGTCATAAATACCCACTTGCGGCAGAGGTATTAAAATCCGTTTATGTAGACGATGTCGTGAGTGGTGCAGATTCACCACAACAAGCTTGTGAAGTTCAATCACAATTAGTGGCGCTATTTGCAGAAGCAGGTTTTGAACTAAGGAAGTTGGCCAGTAATCATCATGAACTACTAACATCGATTCCTGTGGAACACCAACAACCTCATATGTTCGGTTCAAATGATGTTACACGTTTGAAAATACTGGGGCTACAGTGGTGTCCAAGCACAGATTCATTTTCTTATAAGGTTGAACCTATCGATCGGCCGTGTTCAAAACGTAATGTGCTCTCATAATTAGCTAGAATTTACGATCCATTAGGTTTCTTAGCTCCCATCACTTTGTTTGCGAAATATCGATGCAGCGCTTGTGGAGTTTGGGTATAAACTAGGATGATAAGCCTCCACCTGAGATCCTTGAATGTTGGTCAACTTACAAATCACAACTTCCTTGTTTATCTGAAATTACATTGCCTCGGCGAGTGGTCATGGACGATGTTACCGTTTCCGAGGTGCATGGATTTTGTGACGCATCGCAAAATGGGTATTCGGCTGTGGTATACCTCCGTCAAGTTTCTTGTGGTGGTTCAACCAAAGTTTTCTTTGTGTGTGCTAAATCTAAAGTATCTCCTTTGAAAAGTGTATCCATACCTAGGTTGGAGTTGTGTGCAGCGGTTTTGTTGTCTGATTTGATTGAATTTGTACTTAACACATACAAAAATTACATTCTTGTAGATAAAGTTTACGCATGGTCCGATTCTACTGTTGTTTTATCATGGATCAAGTCGTCTCCTCACAGGTGGAAGACATTCGTTGCTAATCGAGTAAGTCACATTCAGGACAAGGTTTCTCCGATGTTATGGAATCATGTGAGTGGTGTCGATAACCTAGCCGATTGTGCGTCGCGTGGTCTTATGCCTAATGACCTTCTTTCACATTCCTTATGGTGGGCGGGTCCGAAGTGGCTAGCGTATACTGAAGATAAGTGGCCAAAGTTTTCCTTTGCTTGTGCAGCTTCATCTTCAGAGGTAGAATCGGAACAGCGAAAAGTAGTGTGTCTAACAGTGGTGACTTCAAGTGAATGGATAAATATTCTACTCAATAAGTTCTCCTCCTTACGTAAAATTCAAGGAATTATGGCATTTTGTCAAAGGTTTGTCAAAAATCTAAAAGTTCCAAGAGATAGTCGAGAAAAAGATACGTTTTCTATTGTGGAATTATACAAAGCTCTTGTGTTGATCGTTCGATCTGTGCAACGTGAAGTATTTCAAAAGGAAATAGTGAATCTTGAAAGTAATGATCAGTGCTTTTCGAAAGTTGGCTCCTTTTCTCGACAAAGATTGGTGTCATCAGGGTGGGCGGTCGTCTTCGCCATTCTAATCTAGAGTTTGATGCTAAGCATCCAATGCTGTTGCCCCGTGCACATCGTCTCACAGAACTAATTATAGAACATGTACATACACTGCACCAACATCCTGGTCCTCGCACGCTTCACTATTTACTATCTCAACAATTCTGGATATTGTCGGCACGTCGTGCCATCAATTTTACTTTGTCCAAATGTTATAGGTGTTTTCGTGTGCGTCCTGCCCCAATAATTCCTTTTATGGGCGATCTACCTCCTACCAGAGTATCTGAGGTTAAGCCTTTTTCTCACAGCGGTGTAGATTTTGCTGGCCCCGTTTCTCATTACACTGGGAAAACGTCGTCGTGTTCAAAGCATGAAAACTTATGTTCGTGTTTTTGTGTGTTTTGCTATTAAAGCAATACATTTAGAGTTAGTGTCGAATCTATCTTCCGAAGCTTTCTTGGCTGCTTTACGCAGATTCGTTGCTCGCAGGGGTAGATGCAGCAATCTTTATAGTGATAGTGGTACAAATTTTGTTGGAGCAAATAGATTATTGATGTCGTATTGTAAAGATTCCGCAGATAATCTCGCTATTAAATGGCATTTTAACCCCCCTGCAGCACCACACTTTGGAGGGTTGTGGGAGGCGGGAGTTAAATCCGTAAAATCACATTTAAAAAGGGTTATCGGACTTCAAATCCTCACGTATGAGGAGTTTAATACTGTATTAACACAAATTAAGGCGGTTCTCAATTCTTGGCCTTTGTGTGATATAAATGCAGATCCTAACGATCTTACAGCTCTTACTCCTGCACACTTTCTAACTATGGAACCGTTGTATTCCCCACCTGATCAAAATGTCACATATGTGAAATTAAATCGATTGAATCGTTGGCAATTAGTGCAGAGAATGCACCAGGACTTTTGGCGAAGATGGCACATGGAGTATCTCCATACTCTTCAGCAACGAAATAAGTGGAGTTCTCATCAAAAGACTCCGTCAGAAGGCTCTCTGGTTGTGATCAATGATGAAAATCTTTCTCCACTACGATGGTGCCTCGGGCGTTTAATTAAATTATATCCAGGTCGTGATGGAGTTCCTCGGGTGGCACAAGTGCGTACTGCTAAAGGAGTTTATGATCGTGCTTTAGCAAAATTATGTCCCCTCCCTTCACAGTAATTTTTTGTCTTATAGTTAGTTGTTTGAAAGCAAAAATTGTAATGATATTTCTTTTATTTTTCTAAAATAAGTGCCTTATTTTGGTGGGCGGAATGTTCCGTATTCAACGTTTATTTAATGATTTTTTTGAGTTGCACTGGCACACGTGTCTGACCAAATGAAGTGTGCCATTTTTTTCGGTAAAAAAACAAAAAGTTGTTGTTATCAATAACCATTAGTACAAAAAAGGTGTTTTTTTCCTCGTGGTCTTTTAAGTGCTAAAAAAGACAGATTTTGCAACCGGTGAAGAAGACACCAGCGTTAAAGGGGATCCCTATACATTGGCGAACTACCTGAATTGGCGTAGAACTGACACTTTCAAAAAGGTAGGAAACAGTAGTGTTAGTGCAACTTGTTTTCTTATAACCCCAAACATACGTGATGCCTATACCTAACACGTGAACGGATAGCACTTTGTTCACATTTTTTATTATAGACGCTAAACGGATCTTAAGATTTTTAAATAAAACCAGTCATGTATGCAGTACTATTGTGGGATTAATGTGAAAAAAAAATGGCAATTTTTGACCGTTTAGTTTCGGAGATATCGACTGATGAAATATATTAATTTTATTCGACACGGAACGGAGACACAGTCAGCTGTGACGAAATGGCAACAGTGAAATCCATTTTGATATTATGCGTATCCTACACTTGACAATTTTTTAAATTCATTTCTACATTTTTAATAATTTTCAAAATAACTTACCCAATACAGCTTTGGTATTCACATCAGCATGGGTATTGTTCTCGGATGTTATATGCGTTTT
Organism: Ctenicera cuprea; assembly: GCA_958336395.1. Lineage (NCBI taxonomy): Eukaryota > Metazoa > Arthropoda > Insecta > Coleoptera > Elateridae > Ctenicera > Ctenicera cuprea. The sequence goes on from OY284486.1 coordinate 41,146,062, forward strand.
GCCCGTGCGTAGGGAAGAGTTGGACAAAACTGGGTATCAGTCCAAAAACTGACTGTATTTAGTGCCACTTTAGAGTAGCAAAAGTTTGTTGTATGTTGAAATATTCCCAAATGACTTAAGTTTGATCTACCAGTGTCAATTTTTATTAAAATTCCTATAATTATTTTTTTTTTATATTTTGATTGAAAAATTGCAAAATACCCGATTTTGTTCAACCGGTATGATAAAACCAGGTAGTAACTTAAATACTATGTAAATAGGCAAATAACGAAAAAAAAAATTATTTATTGAAAATATCTAAACAAAAAATCAAAAAGTTATGAACAGAAGTCGCAAATAAATACTTCATCTGTGTCATCATAGGCACTACACGCTTCATGAGCCCATTTGTTTCACGACACACATTTTATCCAGCCTTCGTTCGACTTAGAGTTTGAAAATAGTTCGTTGCAATAAAGGCACACATCCTCATGATTATCTTCTTTCTCTGAACTATCAGAATCTGCAATCCGTAATTTCGGGACCAATTTTGTTTTCGGTGCAGCCTTTTTTACCACATTTTTTTCTTTTTGTACTCTTTATTTAGCTTTAATTTTTTTACGACAGGAAATTTTTTAAAATTCTCTTCCAGCTCAGACTTATAAGGAGATGATGTTATTATTCCTCTTTTCCTGTTATCGTTGGATGGCTTCCTGGATGCCTTAGGGATTGGAAAAACCTCTTTTGGAGATACTGAGAACTTACAGATTGATTTTGGGGACGTTGCTCGTGAACTGTCACATTTAGTGGTGGCTTGAGATGGAAAGGCTAAAACTGAAAAGCTACAACTTGGTTGCGGAGAAGTAGCATGTGGGGTTGATGGAGTAATATATTTTTTGGTAGTCTGATTTGGAGTGTGGGAGTTTAAAGAGCTACAGCTTGGTTGGGGAGAATTGGCACGTGGAGCTAACGGGGCTATTAATTTTGTAGCGGTCTGCTTTGTAGATGAAGTAGAATTTTTATCAAGTTCGTCGCCTGAATCCTAGTCCAAATTGGTTGTTATAGATTCATTTTCTTGTCTATTTAGTTCTCGCTCTGTAGTTTCTGAGGGAGCAAACATCCACTCGGGAAAAAGGTCAGGGTTCAGCGGATAAATTCCAGTCTTTCCGAATCCACTTATTGCAGTCTGCATAATTGCCGATTTAACAAAAGCCTCTCCAAAGAGTTCTCCTACTTCATAAATTGTAACACGTCTTCCAGGAAGCTGGCGCATCCATTTTCTTACTTCTTCTCCATAATACGTGTTTAAGGGGGCCATAAATGATACGTCGAGGGGTTGTAGTCTGTGCGTACAATGCGGTGGAAAGCATATTATAACCACATGATTTTCTCTGGCCAGGTTTATTAACTCCAAGCTTTTGGTATGCGTAGCGTGTCCATCGAGAAGCAATAGAACAGGACTTTCTGCTGTAGGGTGAGTAAACTCGACAAACTTTTTAAACCACTTAATAAAAATATCTGTTTGGATCCATCCACTTGGGTGGAATTCAGCAAATGTTCCAGGAGGTGCGTGGTATAAAAGCTGTGGGTTGGGAAGCTTTCTAGGAAAAATTAGCATTCTAGGCATATAGGAACCCCTTGCGCTCATACAGATTTCTGCGGTAACCAATTCCTCTTTCGGCGGAAACAAGAGCTTCAATTTGTCTTTTTCCTCTCATAGAAATAACTTTAGACTGCTTATTGGGGACAGTTGTAATCCCCGTTTCATCAACATTCCATATGCGCTCAGGGAAAAACTTGTATTGGTCACAAACTTCTGTTAACATAGTAAAAAACTTTCCCACTGCTCCTCGATTAAACCCTATAGCTCGTCCAATTGAAGTAGCTTCCGGAGTCCTCAATCGAAATTTTGATGCCGTGACAAAAACGAATAAAGCCAAGATTTACCAGCCATTTTCTTTTCATTGTTAAAATTGTGGTTGATGTTATTCCGTACGGCTAGTTCGTAAGCAAGAATTCGTAGTTCAGATAAAGTAAATCCGAATAATCTGCTTTCCATTTGTAAGATATGCGAAACTAGTTCATCCTCTTGGGCAGAGCAAAACACAGGCTTGTACCGACCCAGACCTAAATAGAAATAGTAAGATTAGTTACCATATTGTTAATTTAAAAAAAATAAAATAAAACTGAATTAAGTTAAAGGTAAGCCGTACCTTTCTTACTAGCTTCTTCAACAGAGTTACCACTTCTAGCTTTTTTCACACGATCTTCTAAAGTTGATTGAGGAACTTCAAAACTTTGAGCAGCTTTTTTATATCCCATCCTATGTTCTAGCACTTCAATTATTGCATTTTGCATGCTTTCTTGATCCCAAGACTGACGAGTAGTTTTTCTTTTATAATGCGAGATGTTGTAGTTAACTAAAAGCAAAAAAACCAAAAGGTCTGATAAAATCGGGTACCCGGTTTTGTAGTCACCTGGACTACCCGGTTTTGTAGGACTCGTAAACGAGACATTAAATATTATGTCAAATTTTTAGGTTATGAGATAACATTCAAAATTAAAGGTAATATAATTAGGTTATATGTAATAAATTTCAAAATTGCCATTAATTAGTCAGTAGATGAAAAAAAAAACTGTAAACTTACCCTAAAAGTCGAGTTTGGTGCACCAAAAAACACTCAAGGTCTTACTGCTCCTGCACATGTTACTTAAAGTAAATGATGTAGAAACGAATACACGCGACTGTTGGCTGTTTAAGGACACTAATTTTAGTATTGTCGGATAGATGGCAGCAGTCACTTAGGAGAATTAGGCGGTACCCGGTTTTATCAACCTACCCGGTTTTGTCCAACTCTCCCCTACTTGTGTTATAGCACAGCACTTGTCGCAGGAAATGTGCAAAATAGAGTTCAACCCCATCCGTGTTTCCTTCACTGCTTTCCTCAAAAAAATGTTTTTTTTACAGCAAATGCACTTCAAATGCTCGGCAAGATATATTATATCAACGATCCCACGTCCTTCGACAGCAAATTCTTGTTGCTCATCGTTGAGGTTATGTATTGCGTTTAGCAGCATTTGCTCGCCACATACCCGCCACACCTTTCAGTTTTCTATCGCGCACTTTTTTTTAACAAACTGACCATTCAGTCTCAATTGAGTTGCCAGGTATACGCTTTTTTGTTGACAAATAATTGAGACTTCATAAAACACTGACACTTTGAGGTTCGACGTTACTAATACTCGAGAATTGCGGTGTTGTCACGATTACAGCGCCGCTCTCTATACGTGTAGGGGACCTATCCATGCATGAGGTGTGAGTGCGTAGGACATACAGAGTGGACAAGCTCTGTCAAAAGTTTGTAACCGATAGCACCGTACAAGCATTGGATTTTACTGTACGCTGCGGTCGAAACTTTTACCTCGTACGTACATACAGAACTACCTTAAAAATGTAACGCGTTACTTCCGATAACTACATAAACATAACTTGGTACAAAGCATAATTTTAATACAAACCATTTATTTACTGCTATGTTCTCATTATCGTTGCGTAAACACATTAGTTTTATCTGCAGTGAACATTCTGAAATTTATTTGTAAATTAGTCTCATCATATAAGAATGCTGATTGAACTTTTACAAATTTCTTTTATTAAGAAGTACCCGCTTTTTATGTTTAATTTGAATGGTGTCATTAAAATGCTTACTACTAATAAAACCATATTGGGAAATTTTCTTTTTAAAATTTCTACTCCAATTCTCGCGTTC
>OY284486.1:41150010-41312047 GCA_958336395.1 Ctenicera cuprea
TAGGTGGTCGTTGTGGGTTACTGAATAATAATTTTTTAACTAACGTTTTCGGATAACCGTTGTTGCATAAAATGTCAACTAAAATTTTTAAATTTTTATTTTGTAAGGAGGGGTGAGCAATATTCAAAATTCTATTTTTTAACCCAAGTATGATGTTAATTTTTTGATTGATAGGGTGAACTGAAAAATAATTTATATATCTACCTGAACTGGTAGGTTTTCTGTACCAGTCCATAATAAGAATGTTATTATTGTTTCTGATGATTTTCATATCTAAAAAGGGAATACTATTATTGTTTTCTGTTTCTACTGTGAATTGAATGTGGGGGTTAAAATTATTAAAGGTGGTTAAGACATTATTGATCTGTTCTGAAGGAACAGCCAAAATGACGTCATCAACATATTTTTTGATGAACGGAGGTTGGAAGGAGAGTCTGGGAATGACATCAACAAAGAGATGGTCCAGTACAATGGTAGCCAAAATAGGACTCAGGGGGGAACCCATGGGGGTGCCAAAAACCTGTTTGTAAAAAGTGCCATTAAATGTAAAGTAAGTATTATTAAAAATAAAGTTAACAGTACGAATAAATGTTAACTTTATTTTTAATAATACTTACTTTACATTTAATGGCACTTTTTACAAACAGGTTTTTGGCACCCCCATGGGTTCCCCCCTGAGTCCTATTTTGGCTACCATTGTACTGGACCATCTCTTTGTTGATGTCATTCCCAGACTCTCCTTCCAACCTCCGTTCATCAAAAAATATGTTGATGACGTCATTTTGGCTGTTCCTTCAGAACAGATCAATAATGTCTTAACCACCTTTAATAATTTTAACCCCCACATTCAATTCACAGTAGAAACAGAAAACAATAATAGTATTCCCTTTTTAGATATGAAAATCATCAGAAACAATAATAACATTCTTATTATGGACTGGTACAGAAAACCTACCAGTTCAGGTAGATATATAAATTATTTTTCAGTTCACCCTATCAATCAAAAAATTAACATCATACTTGGGTTAAAAAATAGAATTTTGAATATTGCTCACCCCTCCTTACAAAATAAAAATTTAAAAATTTTAGTTGACATTTTATGCAACAACGGTTATCCGAAAACGTTAGTTAAAAAATTATTATTCAGTAACCCACAACGACCACCTCTAAACTTGTTTTAATTTGTTTAAAAATATGAGACATTCTTTGTAGCATGATAAATTCTTTTTGAACATGAGACTTTTTTTTAACAAATTACTCCTTATCTTAAACATCTCAGGGTTTTAAAATAGAATATTTTTATGATTAAATGGTACGTGACTTCACCTAAATAAGATTGGGTTATGTGAATATGAGCAATCAATTTTTCCAAAATACCATCAATTAAATTTAAATACAAATACATCAACATAAAATGCACATACGATAATAAATAAAACAACTTCTTTATTCAATTTTTTAAAAATTAAAATTGTGACTTATCTGGTGATTAAATTCTCCATGTAGATTCTTGACTACCAGGTATTTTCATTCCCCTCAACAAACTTTTCTTCGATGCGTGCGCTTTACACGTATCTGGATGCTCCTGATCACTCGTACAACCAATTTTTCTTTCTTGTTTCGGAAGTGCTAGTGAACGGTACTATGTGCGCTGTTTCAACTATGACCGTCCAATTATATAAACCATGTGCTCTCCAGAAAATTCTCCAACAACAATTTTTCAGGTACGTAATTATTTCATTATAAATTATTCATTGTAGTTGTCACTTCTTTATTTTAATCGATAGTTAGCATTAACTTAATTATTATTGATCATTTTTGTTATTACAGATTTATTATTATTATTACACGAAGAAAGTGATTCAATATCATAAGTCAAATCACCTATCTGAACTTTCGATGCCAAGATGTACTACTCCACTTCAAATACGGAAATTCGCAGAACTGCTTTTCTTTGACAAGAACTGTGCTCAGGTACTACGCTTTTATTACCTTTTATTTTATTTCAATAATTCTTTACTTATTTGACGGATTTTTATAATTTTCTTTATTGTAATTGTATCACTGTTTGTTATTTTAAATTTAGTTTTTTATTTTTCGTTGAATTTTTAATAATTGCACTAATTGATTTTTTTTCACAAAAAGACGCTTCCAAATTCCACCTTTTTAATTTGCCGATAACTTTTTTATGCTTTGATGTATTTTACCCATTTTTCTTTAATTAATAAAACACATTATTACTTTCACTAATTACCACAATTTATTACGTTTACGTTTAAAATTTCTAATTAATTTTCTAAAATTTGTGAGAGCTAATTACTAACGCACCCACGCTAACAAAATTCTTACCGGAAGCTCCCTCAAAATAGTCTCGACACCTCAGACAAATTACAAAACTATCTTAAATTATACAAATATGAACCTTAAGAATACTTTACATAACGATAAACCGGAAACAATTATAATTTCCATTGTTTTACAAATTTTTAATCTCGACACCAGCGACCATATTTCTCAATGAAATCCAAAATTCACCCCTATTCATCTATTACATAAATGTCAATTTCTCACATCAATTGTATTACATAAATTTCAATTGTAATAACTGGAAATTCCAAGTACATTATCTATAAATTCGGACCAATGTGTAAATTTACACGGTAGTCTCACTCTTGAAAACTTACACTTGTATCATAATTAAATACAATTTTTTCATTTTAAATTAAATACAAAATAATCTAATTACATGATAATTAGATTTACAACTTTCTATAAATTAACAATAACTTTTTTTAATTCAAGGTCACCTCAACGAATTTGATGAACCCCTTGGTTAAAATTATTTATTTAATATTCCGGTCATTGGCTTCTAACCCCTTCTAAGTATTTTATAAAAAAAACCGTCTGCATTAAACAAATTTACATCTAAATTAAATTTATATAGGGTGCTTCAGAATAAATAAATTTTTCAATTCTGTTCGTTTCCCTTTTTTTAAAATTAAATAAACAATTTTTAAACGATTAACTCCTTAAATAAATATTCCCTATTAAACTTATATACAGTTCGACTCACAATAAATTATTCAGCAAGTCCTTTTCATCTCTTTTTTTAACATAAACAACTGCAACATCATGCAGATGTTTTTGTTTTGATAGTTCTCAAACAAATTTTGTCTTGAGAAAAGATTATTTTGTTTGCGTCATTTTAAACAGTATTTCAATTATGGCTGCGGCATACACTTTTGCAGAATATGCAGATATGCATTTAGTGTTGGGGGAATGTTTAAGAAACGGTGCTCGTGCTGCTGAACGATACTCGGCGCGCGGGTTCCCAATAGAAGAACTTTTATTGCTGTAGATCAGCGATTGCGAGAAACTGGATCGTTTGTTCCGAAACAAGGTACTGAAGGAGGCCGTAATCGTAATGTTCGTACGCCAGAAATGGAAGAGAATATTTTGGATGCTGTGGAAGAAGAACCCGGTGTGAGTGTTAGAAGACTAGCAAACAGAATTGGAACTTCTAAAGATGTCGTTCATCAAACATTTAAAGAACAGCTACTGTATCCCTACCATTATCAAAAAGTCCATGCAATCTATCCTAACGATTCGATTGCTAGACTTCAGTTCAGTAGATAGATATTGCAACAAAGTGGCAACAATCCAGAATTTTTAGGGAACTTGTTAACAACAGATGAGGCACAGTTTACTCGTGATGGGATTTTTAATTACCATAATGAACATCAGTGGGCTGATGAAAAGCCCCATGCTATACGAGTTGGGAACAATCACAGGAAGTTTCGATAAATGTTTGGGCGGGTATTGTGGGCGACCATCTTATTGGACCATTTTGTTTACCCCAGCGTTTAAATGGACAAAGTTATTTACATTTTCTCTAGAATGAACTACCAGTCTTATTGGAGGATGTACCATTGCAACGAAGGAATAGAATGTGGTTTCTGCATGATGGGGCTCCTTCCCATTTTTCAGTTGACATCCGAACACGGCTACACGAAGAATTTCCAGAGCGCTGGATAGGACGGGGTAATGATGCTCCGATAAGGTGGCCCCCAAGATCACCGGATATGAATCCTTTGGATTATTTTTTCTGGGATGCCATGAAAGCTGCAGTTTACAAACAGAATGTCGATACCAAGGAACAACTTTGGGAACGTATCCAAAATGCGGCCAATCAGATTCGCTTGCAGCCGGGAGTTTTTGAACGGGTTAGAAATTCTTTAAGAAGGCGTGCTCAAGCATGAATTCGAACCAACGGAAAACACTTCGAACAGTTACTGTAATTGTTTTAATTCAATTTATTTTTTACTAAATTAACTAAAAAAAATAAATTGAATTAATTTAAACACAAATACAGCATTTTTTTTAAATTGATTTTGGTTAAACAGAAAACTTGAATTTTATAGGAAACGGTTAGTCTAGGCGAGTTTCAACAAGAGGACCTTTTTTGTTAAGTAGACAGCAGAGAATCCAAATCTACAAACAAAAATGCAAAAAAACAGAAGGTAAAAAAAAGCGGGTGATAAGAAAATGGCGATAACCCCCATGCCCATGGCTCATTTTCGAAAAAAAAAATAACAGAAAATTTAGGTCTACAATAGCTTAGACTGCCTCTAAAATTTAGATTTTTTTACTCATACCGTTTTTAAAATGCAATTTTTTCCGTTTTTTTTAACACGATTTTCAAAGACGTGTAGCTTCCTCAGGAAGCGGTTTAGGACAAAAGTTGTAAAGACATTTTCGACTTATTTTTGCGTCAGGAATCGGCTGGTAAATTTATGGTAGGAGGTTTACAGACACCCTGTATATTAGGTTAAGTTGAGTTTTTCGATACCATAAATTTCGTTAATGATATTTGGCGCCTCTGCTGTACGCCTATGAATCAGAATTAATATGAAATTAGCCTGTCATGCAAATTTCCAACAACTCAGGCATGCCAATCAAAATGAAAAATGAGCGAAACACTTCGCCTGGACTTTCCTCTACTTATAAATTAACATTGTTTTATATTTTCCAATACTTATGATGTACACCTGTCTAGACCCGGCTAGTAAAAGTAAACAGCGTTTATAAAAACTTCAAGCCTGAAGAGCGTAACTTAAACCTACCATTACCACGCTGGCTCCGCCTGCAACTAAGTACATGTGAAACAACCGAACTGAAATGAACCGGAGGCACGAGTAAGGAAGCGTGTTGATGTTTGAAAATGTATTAATAACTCGAGAAGTATTATTTTTAGCAAGAAATTACTCTTATTAATTTGCATTTAGAATTTCAAAACCTTTCTGATTTTAAAGCCAAAATGCCACGTTTCCATTTAAAAAAAAGTTATTTTTTACCGTGGCCGCCATATAAAAATTCAAAACTCAAGTTTTTTTCTTAAATACAATCGAGAAGAATTTGCCCTACAACTTTTCTCTTGGGTTTGCGAGTCTATCTATTAAAATAAAAAAGTTAGCCTACACTGAACATTAAACGACTAGTACAAGAATACAACTGCTGTAGAAAGTATGTGAAATTCTTCTAAGGACAAAAAGATTATTGAGGGGCAAAAAATTCGATTTTTTGATTTTTTGTAAAAAGATTCTCCTAGAGCAAACAAAACAAGAAACCAAATTTTTAATTTTTTATCGAAAAAATTTGGGGGGAGGGGGAATAGTAGCCCCCCTAAATATTAAATTATCAAAAAAATATTATGATATTCGGATTTTGCTATTAATGGTGAGGTCTTTCACATTAACAGAAATATTTTATTGCCCCCCGTTAAACAAATAAAAGGGTACCAATTTTCAATTTTATAAAATTCATAGAGGGCGTCACAGTGAAATTATAACAATCAGCAAAAAACAAAATTGTAGCAGATGCCTATCTCTATCAGCTTAAAAAGGTTAAACAAAAACGTGTGGGCAGTTTTTGAGATTTTTTGTAACGCTCATATCTCCGGAACGGCTGGACCGATTTCGATGTGCTTTGGAATGAGGAGGTATATCAAAAATTCATTGACAAAATAAGCTTTTAAAAAGAATCCGAAACCGGAAGCGGAAGTTAGACATGTTTTTTTGGTAGCATTTTTTTGTAAACGGAAATTTGAAAATTGGAATAGTGGAAATTATAGAAAGCCTTAGAACAAATCAAACGTTTTTTTACCAAACTCTCTAGCTTCAACATGGCGGCCGCTACGAATTTTTGAAAATTTCGACTTTAACGCCCATTTACTCAAAAACCAGTTGTTTGATTGGGATCAACTACATCTTGTTTGGTAGCCCCTTAAGGGTACTATACCATGAATTATCATTAATTTTGAAAATCGAAAAACGATCTCAATGGCTCCACCTCAAAATTTTTGAAATTTTCAAAAAAAAAATCTCAAAAACTGCCCACACGTTTTTGTTTAAACTTTTTAAGCTGATAGAGATAACATCTGCTACAATTTTGTTTTTTGCTCATTGTTATAATTTCACTGTGACGCCCTCTATGAATTTTCGAAAATTGAAAATTGGTACTCATTTATTTATTTAACGGGGGGCAATAAAATATTTCTGTTAAAGCAACATAGCTCGTCATTGATAGCAAAATCCGAATATCATAATATTTTTTCGATAATTTCATATTTAGGGGGGCTACTGTTTCCCCTCCCCCCAAATTTTTTCGATAAAAAATTAAAAATCTGTTTTTATGTTTTGTTTGCTCTAGGAAAATCTTTTTACAAAAAATCAAAAAATCGAATTTTACTAGTCGTTTAATGTTCAGTGTAGGCTAACTTTTTTATTTTAATAGATAGACTCGCAAACCCAAGAGCAAAGTTGTAGGGCAAATTCTTCTCGATTGTATTTAAGAAAAAAACTTGAGTTTCCAATTTTAATATGGCGGCCACGGTAAAAAATAACTTTTTTTTAAATGGAAACGTGATTTTTTGGCTTTAAAATCAGAAAGGTTTTGAAATTCTAAATGCAAATTAATAAGAGTAATTTCTTGCTAAAAATAATACTTCTCGAGTTATTAATACATTTTCAAACATCAACACGCTTCCTTACTCGTGCCTCCGGTTCATTTCAGTTCGGCTGTTTTACATGTACTCAGTTGCAGGCGGAGCCAGCGTGGTAATGGTACGTTTAAGTTACGCTCTTCAGGCTTGAAGTTTTTATAAACGCTGTTTACTTTTACTAGCCGGGTCTAGACAGGTGTACATCAAAAGTGTTGGAAAATATAAAATAATGTTAATTTATAAGTATAGGAAAGTCCAGGCGAAGTGTTTCGCTCATTTTTGCTTACTCTCTATGTACTTGTAGATTGTACAATTTTTTAGATCCACGCATTTTATGAACATTATTACTTTCCTATACTTTCAGTATAAGGAAGTATTGATTTCATGCAAAATTTCAAAGTTGAGATTTTAAAGGAAATAGTCGGGGGGGGGGGGTCCAAAATGTCTGTCTGTGGGTAACGCTCATATCTCCGGAACGGCTAGACCGATTTCGATGTGCTTTGGAATGAGGAGGTATATCAAAAATTCATCGACAAAATAAGCTTTTAAAAAGAATCCGAAACCGGAAGCGGAAGTTAGACATGTTTAATGGTAGCATTTTTTTCAGAAACGGAATTTTGGAAATTTTAATAGTGGAGATTAAAGAAGGCCTTAGGACAAATCAAACGATTTTTTACCGAACTCTCTAGCTTCAACATGGCGGCCGCTACGAATTTTTGAAAATTTTGACTTTAACGCCCATTTACTCAAAAACCAGTTGTTTGATTGGGATCAACTACATCTTGTTTGGTAGCCCCTTAAGGGTACTATACCATGAATTATCATTAATTTTGAAAATCGAAAAACGATCTCAATGGCACCACTCCAAAATTTTTGAAATTTTCAAAAAAAAAATCTCAAAAACTGCCCACACGTTTTTGTTTAAACTTCTTAAGCTGATAGAGCTAGGAATCTTCTACAATTTGTTTTTTTGCGCATTGCTATAATTTTACTGTGACGCCCTTTATGAATTTTTGAAAATTGGTACCCTTTTATCTATTTAACGGGGTGCAATAAAATATTTCTGTTAATGTGAAATAGCCCACCATTGATAACAAAATCCGAATATAATAATATTTTTTTGATACTTAAATATTTAGGGGGGCTACTGTTCCCCCTCCCCGCCAAAATTTTCGCTACAAAATTAAAAAATTGATTTCTTCTTTTGTTCGCTGTAGGAGAATCTTTTTACAAAAAATCAAAAAATCGAATTTTTTGCCCCTTAATAATCTTTTTGTCCTTGGAAGAATTTCACATACTTTCTACAGCAGTTGTATTCTTGTACTAGTCGTTTAATGTTCAGTGTAGGCTAACTTTTTTATTTTAATGGATAGACTCGCAAACCCAAGAGCAAAGTTGTAGGGCAAATTCTTCTCGATTGTATTTAAGAAAAAAACTTGAGTTTCCAATTTTAATATGGCGGCCACGGTAAAAAATAACTTTTTTTTAAATGGAAACTTGACATTTTGGCTTTAAAATCAGAAAGGTTTTGAAATTCTAAATGCAAATTAATAAGAGTAATTTCTTGCTAAAAATAATACTTCTCGAGTTATTAATATATTTTCAAATATCAATTTCGGCGCTTCCGTTGATTCAGTCCGAATATTTTACCCAACCTTATGCTTGAAGAGCGCAGCGCAGCGGTCGGTCTTTCTTCAACCGCTTCAAGATGTTACAACTTATAAGAACTATTTACCTTAACTAGTCGTGTCTAGACAGGTGCATATCGAAAGTGTTGGAAAATATAAAACAATGTTATTTTATAAGTATAGGAAAGTCCAGGCGAAGTGTTTCGCTAATTTTTCATTATGGTTTGGTTTTTACTTTACTATATCTTCAGTATAAGGAAGTATTGGTTTTATGAAAATTTTCGAAGTTTAGATTTTAACAAAAATACATGTTTTGGATGTCCAGAAACTCAAAAAAATTGTTTTTAAAAAATGTCTGTCTGTAGGTGTGTGGGTGTGTGTGTGGATGGGGGTGTGACGTCTCTAAAGGCGAAAGTACTGAACCGATTTTAATGAAATTTTAAATCAAGAGGTATATCAAAAATTGTAGTTCTAGTTAGACTTTAAAAAAACCCGAAGCCGGAAGTTAAACATGTTCCTTTGGTAGCGTTTGTTTCAAAAAATAAATTTTGGAAATCTAACACGGTGAAATAAGAGAAGAACTCAAGGCAAATCAAAATTTTTTTACCGAACTCTCTAGCTTCAAATTGGCGGCCGCTACAACTTTTTGAAATCTCGGCTTTAGCGCCCATTTACTCAAAAACTAGTTGTCTGATCGGGATCAGCTACAATTTGTTTGAGAGCCTTTTATGGGTAGTATACAATGAAGTAAAATTAATTTCGAAAATCCGAAAACGATCGCAATGGAGCTGCTTTAAAATATTGAAAAATTTTAAAACCATATTTCTCAAGAAATGTTCATATGAATTCTTTAAACTTTCTGAGCCGAAAGCTTGGAGTGAACTACAAATTAGTTTTTTATTAATTTCCCAAATTTTACTCTGACACCTTTTCATCAGTTCAATAGACTATTTAAATTACTTTATTAGGACCAGCAAGAATTTTCAACTGGTTTAAAAATTAAGAAAAATAAACGATACTTTTTAATATCATCAACGCGTTTTCCGGCGGTTACGTGATTTTAAGTACGGCTATTAATTAGCTCTAATTAGAAAATATATTTTCCATTCCTTGCATATTTTTAATAACTCTTTTAATAAACCATTTATATCGATTTTTAGTCTGAAACCCTAAGCGCATCTAATCAGCTGTAGGGCGGGCGGATTCGTTCTTACTATTCTTATACGGTATGCAACATCGTAAAGTTGCCTATACGGTGCAAGTGTAAAGTTTGGAACTAATTCGACCGTCTTTTGTTTTCGAACTATGACGTCATCGATAATTTTTTTAACTGTCACCCCATATTTTTGCCGTCATGTTTGGAAAGAGCTTGAAATTCCAAATTCAGCCATATTTTTTGATAGTATGACATTGACAGTTTTATAGACAACCAAGTTTAAAGTCAGCAAAAAAGAACAAAAAATTAAGTTAGCCGTGGAATATTCATAGTTTAATTGTTTGGAAACTATTTAAATTTTATAAACTAACATTAATTAACCAAAAATAACAATTAAATCTAACCATTATCAAAATTTCAACTCTTTGTTTTTTGCTTAAATATCGAAGTAACAAACGAAAACGCACAAAATAATGTTGCATTGTCAGAATTTTTTCATTTAATGATTATCTGTATATAAAATACTTAATTACTTTAACAATATTTATTTATTTTAACCTTATACGTATTTCGGCATGTTTACATGCCATTGTCGAAGGTTATATTAAAAAGTAAACAGTTAGTGTTGTTATAGCAATAGCACTTGGTGACTTGATCTCGGTAATCGTCTGCAGATGACTTGATTTCTTATTCCAAAATGTCCAATAGAGGAGAATTTAAGAGATCAATTTGCTCATTCATTAACGGTACAGTTTTTAAATGTTTGTGAATTTCAAAAGCTTCTAGTATATCTAATTTACGTTTTCATCACAAAAGTGTAAACATTTTATAGTGTTATTAGATGTCATTGAATGATTGTGTTCTAGATTAGATTTATATGGGTGTTTGTATTTGTAACAACGTACGTGTTCTTTATACCTAATATCAAAATTTCTAATTATCTGGCTTATATAAACCGAATTACAATGCGAATAATTTAATTTGTAAATGCCTGATTTTAGCAAATCGTCTGTTTTTGATTTTGCATTAAACAAAGTGTTTAAGATGTTTCTACTTATAAATATTTACCTCCCATAAAAATAATATCATTTTATGTAATACAACAGCTGCCAGGTGGGAGTGTTAACACTTTAAAGTGTATCTGCAAAGCCGGAAATTCTGCTCGCTGCAATCAATGCCCATGCCTTGTAGAACTCTGGGTTTTTATGCGGAAATAAGTGCAATTAAATTTCTTTACTGCAATAGGCTGCACTGAGATGCTGAACACATTTTTTTGGGCTAAGAGGTATTTAAAATGTATTTATTTTTAAATTTAAAAATTCAATTATTAAATCAAATGAACTATTAAAACATGCTAAAATGTTATCAACGTAACGAAACCAAAATGACATTTTAGCATATTTTAATAGTTCATTTGATTTAATTAATGAATTTTTAACTTTTATTAATAGCTTGCATCCAAACATAAAATTTACACTAGAAACTGAACAAAATAAGTCCATTAACTTTTTAGATTTAAACAAAAATTAATTCAACTAATAAATTTGAGTACTCAGTTTATAGAAAACCTACACAAACAGACATTACAATACCACACGATTCTTGTCATCATAAAACACATAAATTAGTAGCATACAGGTCCCTGATACATAGGGCTTTAACGGTCCCTTTAGATGAAATTAATTATAATAAAGAAATTTCAATTATTAAACAAATTGCATATAGTAATAGTTATACTACTAAACTTATTGATACATTAAATAAAGAAAAAGATTATAAATTAGCAATTCAAAAAATTTATCAGAATACCCTAACTTCATTCGATACAATTAAATATGCCTCGATCCCATATTTTGGTGACAAATCGGAAAAAATTGCTAAAATTATAAACAAAACAAATAAATATAAAGTAAGTTTTAAAACAAGTAGAAACATCTTAAACACTTTGTTTATTGCAAAATCAAAAACAGACGATTTGCTAAAATCAGGCATTTACAAATTAAATTGTTCGCATTGTAATTCGGTTTATATAGGCCAGACAATTAGAAATTTTGATATTAGGTACAAAGATTTTATATATTCACGTAAACAAGTGTTCCAAACTTCACCGCCAGACGTCAGCCACATTGTTGGCGATCGCGGATAATATAAATGTTCGATTTTAATGAAAGTATATGAGAAGACATATTATAAAGAAGAAGAAGAATTAACTTTAGTTAGGTTTAGTAATGCTTTAAAACTTTGAAACACAAAAATAGAAAATAAGATTTGTAGTTCGCATTATTAATAGTAGGTATATTATAATACAAGTGTAAATAAGCAAGCCTTTAAAGCACGCGCGACGGGTTTAAAAGCACGAGGCAAAAGCCGAGTGCCTTTTAACGGAGCAGTGATTTAAAGGCTCTTATACATAGGCGTGCACACGGGGAGGGCGGGGGGCCATGGCCCCCTCTAAAGAGGGCCTCCTCTAAAGTGCAAAGCCATCTGCCCGTCTGCGCTCTACTACGAACGCTTGCGCACAACGCATGTCGCGACAGGTTCATGCTTGACAGCTAAAATCGTTCGTTTTCATAATAGAGTACGTTTATCTCGACGACTCCATCGGATGGAAACTCCATCCGATCGTGTCGAGTCAATCCTTATTTCAAACTAAAGTGTATATGTCGGTATCCACTTTAGCGGATTAATGAATCCTTACATTAGTCCGCTGCAATTGAAAAGTGACGAATGCAACAGATGACGAAGACAGCGCTATCGTTAAGCCAACTTCACATTGCTTAACTTTCCGATTGTACATAACCTCATTTCTTTAAAAGTTTGCGCGGTATTTTTGTTTATAATTATAATGAAATTATTACCAAAGAAAGCAACTACTATGTTTATGCTTTTCCATCTGCAGTTATTAATGTGCAATCTTTTTAATAATACTGTATTTTTCGTGAAGTGGCGTCAAAGGCGCAGAGCAAAAATTGATGCACTTCGAAGGGAAAGAAAAACAAATATTTAATACAAATATTGTAATATTTTATAGAAGATACAGTAACATTTAAGATTAATATCTTTATTCATTGCGATTTCTATTTTTATAATTTTATTTATTTTACACCTACAATCAAGAAATCAACGTGCTACACACGTAACCTAAACCTCACAAACAGTTGGCGGGAAACTATATCTACATGAACTTAGGTATACATAAAACATCTGATCTGTCAACTCAAGTCAATCATGTTTGTGTCGTGAAAATCTTACGCTTGCATCCACTTCACTCAATTCAAGCCCACAAAACTCCCGGATTGAATTTAGGTGTCGCATCCGATCGAAGCTTCACGCTTAACGGTTTATCTCGCAAAATTCACGATCGGATGGAGTTTCCATCCGATGGAGTCGTCGAGATAAACGCACTCATAGTCTGTTTACATATGGTCACTCCTATTTTAACAATGATCCTTAAAGTAAGCAAAGCATTACAGATGAAAAATTTTAACTTATTACTTGCTTTAAACTGTGTCAGAAATTTAAAATCAAGTTTGCAATCATTGAGAACTGATACGAGTTTTTTTGACAAAATCTACAAGGAAGTCGAGAACATAGCCAAACAGAATATTACAATTCCGGAAATAAAACGAAGTAAGGTTTCCCGTAAAATAGACGAAAACTGTAAAATTCAGCATGAAATTGAAAACAAAAAAGATGATGTTAAAATAAATTCCTTGTACCCATTCCTAGATTCTCTTGTTTTCGGAATTGATGAACGTTTTAGTCCAGAAACGACTCAGATAATAGAATGTGTAGGTGAACTACTAAATTTAAATTGCGACGTTGATCTTACTGTTACTTTACTTGAAAAACGGTTTGGAATTAAAAAAGATGAACCAATCGCTGAATGCAACCTTATTAAGCATGATGAATCCGTCCCTAGACGAAGTAACTTGGTTAATATAAATGAGTGGATTACTTGGCTGATTGATTCTGACCGGTTTAGAGTATACAATAATTTCTTTACAACTTTAAAGCATTTTTCTGTTATCCCTGTCACAAGTTGCTCCCGTGAGCGCCCATTTTCTAAGATGGTTCAAGTAAAATCAAAATTAAGAAACAGCATGTCACAGGAGCGATTAAATTCATTGCTTTTTTAATTTGTTGAGCAAGATAAAACAAAAAATGTTGATTATGATTTAGTTATAGATCAGTTTAAAACACTTACGTCAGGAACATGAAGAATGAGATTGTAAGAATAAGATGTTAATGTTAATTTATGTTTTTACAAAAATACTGTCTTAGCAACCTTGTGTTTTTTTATGTCAAATAAAGTTTCAGTTTAAAAAAATAGTATGGTTATTTATTTTCTTCAAGAGCCAATGTGGCCCTCCCTAAAGAAAAAGTCTGTGCACGCCTATGCTCTTATACACGTGTATTATACGCTATTTTTTATTATACCTGCACTACAATCTGAAAATTATAACAAAAAAAGGAAATTGAAATCCCTTTTTCAAAGTAATCTGTGTCATTAATCGTTGATATAGAAACGGTTAGCAATTATTGCTGTTTCGTTGCTATGTATATTACCTAGGCAACTTTAAAGCACTAGTGCTTTAAAGGCCCGATTTTGCACGCTTTTTAGTTTCAAAAACAGAGGTTATGATTCAGGTATAATAAAAAATTTATTCTGCACAGTAACCCTCTCTCTTTATAATGGTGCACAGCGTTCATAGATGGCAGTTCAAAATGGTGTTGAACTTTGAAAAATAACCAAAGATTTCGTTTTTTACGTCTTACCAGGTTGCCTGCTGATTTGTACATATCGGAATAGCATAAATAGGGTTATTTTTGTTTATATGATGATATCAGTACATACTATTAATGTTAGAATAGTACAACTTGTTGATTGGTGAAATGTGGTGATTAAAAGTGTTAAACTCTGGTGTAGGTTTAATGTTCTGTGGGTGTAGTCGTCTATTGACAATTGACATAGATTGGGTTCAGTATGATGGATGCAGCTTTCATTAGTTGTTATAAAGATACTTATTAGTGTGCATGTGCATCTGAATAAGTAAAAATGATAGATATAACGGTAAAATTAATTAAAGGCTCTGTATACCTTACTGGTGAGATAGTGGAATGTAGTATAACTTTCACACACCCACCGTCAGCCTCACATAAAGTGTCACAAAGTCACAATGATGTTTTTGAAAGTTTGGCATGGGCTTCTGTTCAAATTAATTGTCAGTGCACTACTGACGCTAAACTAGGAAAAAACGAAGGTGGGTTAATTAAAGAACTTTTTTTAAATGATACTGCACTTTCATCATGCTTGAAGGATGCAGGCCGCATTGAGCTAGCAACCAAACCCAAAATATTATTTTGTGACTTACGTCTATCGCCAGGACAAACAAAATCATGTACGTATACATAATTTATGTTGATTAAATTATTAAAAAAATATATATTTATATACACTGGGAGCGTGGTGTAGGATCTATTTCCGGAAATATCCTGAGCTGATATCAACTTTGCTTTTTTTAAATAGAACACCCTGCATGTTATTAAATATTCTGAAAGAACTTTCCATTACGGAAGTAATGGTTTTTAGAAAAATAACGATTTTGGAGTGTAATAAAATTGGAAGTTGTAGACTCTCGTAGATCACAAGTCACTTGCCATCACAGAACATAAATCTTTGTTGCCATGAATTCAGTCATAGAAACAAAAGAAACATGGTTTTCTTGTTTGGAAAGTAATTATACAAATTAAAAAATATTTTGTGATGATCTAGTTACCTTTGATGCCTTTAACTAAAGTTATTTTTGTAGAATTTGTATCCTGGAATTAAAAAAGAAAATTAAATACAATTTATCGACAAGGCAACACTGACAAATTTGAAATTAAATGAAACATTAAATTAAATACTCATAATTTTAACACACAACAACATTCATTTTTCTTTTGTTTCCATGATTGAATTCATGAGCAACTGTGATCTAGGAGAGTTCACAGTTTCCAGGTTTAATATCCTAAATTGTTGTTTTCAAGCTAGAAAATTTTCAAAAACTATGTTGTTTTAATAAAACGCCTTTTCAGAATATTGAACAATATACAGAATATTCTATTTAAAAAAGTGAAGTTAATGCCACTTCCAGTTGTATCCGAAGTAAAAGATAGCATTTGATATGTGGATTAGGTAGAAATATGGTCCTAAATCATACTTTTGAAAAAGTTGTCTAAAGTAGGTAACAGAAGAGTTGTAAGGTTACAATAATTTATTACAGTATATTTATTCTATTAACACGTTCAGCACCAAGCGGTCTGTGAGCGACCCACTAACTGTTATTGCCAAAACGATTGCTACACTTTTCTATTTTGATTACTGAACTGGAAATTCACTTTAAGGTTTTTACTCTTTCCTGCTAAGGTTGATGATTTTTGTTGAAATTTACATAAAATACAAATTTTGTTTTTACATTCATTTATCAGGATCCAGTTAGTTCTAAAGTAATCTGTTTTATAGCATTTTCGATTGACCGGCACTCGTAGCACTGAGTGCGAGCTGCGTGTTTGTTTGTGCATCGTCGTGCAAAACTTGCAGAGTGTTTCTTTTTCGATTGAAAAGGTGTTTGCTCCCAATTCTTGCACCGACTTTGAAAACGGTGCTAAAATTTGGGTGCAATTAAAAATGGCAAAAATTTACAGATTAATACTTTTAGCAGTTTTCATCTGAAAGTAGTTCTGATGAAAAAGTAGTGAACTATTGTCAGCTTGAAAAAAACAGTCTTAAAACAGATTTTATAGATCTAAAGATGTAATCAACAAATCCACAGGGACAGAAAGAAGTAGGTTGACAAAAGTCTTATATCATTTATTAGTGGCGTTTTTCAAATACCTATTTCATTTTAGTTCAGAGAAAATTTGAAAATTGAATAGTAATGCAGCTTAACTAATTGTTCTTTATTATTAATTGCAAAATAAATATTAATCATTATGCTGATGTAATAAACAATCTTTGGTTATAAGTCGGTTATTTACCGTCGTGGTTGTACTGGAACGCTCATGTGTGTTCGATTGAAAATGTCAGATTCTCAACATACGAGTAAAACCAGTTGCAGCAATGACGTCATATTGGGTTGAACTGCACTTTTTAATGTGGTCAGCGTGTACTTCAATCGAAAATACTATTAGTATGAGCCTAGATGAGTCAGACATGTAGAGGTATATTGATCCTGTTTTTCTTGTTTCTCTCTGTAGTACTTGATGCTTTTTATTGATTTGTACAAAGAGAACCAAGAAGATTGAACGTGCGTGCTGCCTTGTTACAATTTTTTGCTATAGGCCTACTATGAAGGAATAGTGTAATTAGTTGTGTAAACACTAACAGAAAGGAACAAAAATTTAAAATTTTTGATTACAAAAATAAGGAATAGCATTTTAGTGAAAAAATTAAAATGATATATCACGAAAATAAGTCATGGAAGCAATGCATAACACACTTCAATGAGATGCCTAAGGTTAAATTTCAAATGGATTTACCGACAAATTGCCCTTGCACTTCAGCGAATCTCGAGTTTCCTAAAATTCAATCATTTTTGCTCTGACTATACATTTTATGGCATATTTTTAATTTGAAAATACAAGTATATTATTTGTTTTTATATTAATAAATAATCAAATCTAGTGACTTTTTCTATAATTTCAGAAAATATCTATGTAAAAGTTGGATATAAGAAAAATTGAAAAAAAAATGTGTAGCCTATAATTTTGTAAGGACCTTTATTTATTTTTTTAAGTACTTTAAAAGAATAAATTACAACTAACTTAAATAGAACCTCTTTGCCCTGAACGTAATAATACTAATGGGTGATCTACAACAGCATGAGCTAGCAGGAAATTTCTTTGTATTTGTTAGTGGGATTTAATAACATATAAAGTAAAAAAAAACACTCTCTAGTAGTGAGTGCTTCTGGGGTGTCTTGACTAACAAACTACCTAATATTGAACTATAGGACTGTAGGTAAATCAAATTTGGTTACTACAAAAAATTACTAATGGCATATATTAGCAAACTAGATTACGTTTATTTTATCAGTGAAGTCAATATTCACAGTCGGTTGATGTTATTTAAAAATATATAAAAAACAAGTACTTATACTATTTTGGCAGTGGTACCAACATAACATGTGACAGTTCATATTAATAAAACAAACAGAATTTACGTAACTGTAGAATACAATCCCAAATTTAATTTGCAGATGCACTAATATTTTAGCAATCCTGTTTCACCCCTTCGCTCCGCATTGTGATAGATGAATCATGATCTTTCATTTTTGGTGTTTATTAATTTCAAAGTATATATTTTTTTCAAAAATGTCATCATATTTTATTCTTTTTTAGAATACTTGCCGCAATTTTGTATTCTTTAGGAGGGGCATGGTTGAGGGTGATATTCTCAAAATGGGGATAATTCTCAACATTTTTAAAGATGTTCTTTATGTACTTGTTTTTGATTTCCAGACATTTTTAAAGAAAAAATTCCAAGTGATTCTCCACCATCATATAGAGGACAGCTGGTAAAATATTCATACAAGTTAATAATAGGTACTCAAAGAGTCAACTCCCCTGTAAAATTATTGAAAGTTCCTATACGTATTCTTCCTGTGAGTACTGTTGCACTAAGTGATATAAGTGGATTATACAATGATACTACTGAAGATTTAGCACCAGCAAATCCCTTTTTAGAAATAAGGCAAAGTGATACGCCGTTTGAAATTGCATTACAAACGTTGCAGGTATGTATTTATTTTAAGGTAAACTAAGTAAAAGTAAAAATAAATCAAAATAAATTATGGAAATAAAGCAAGATAAGGTAGTAGCCCAAGTTATTAAAAAAAGAAATACAAAAAATTCAAACCAATCCTGGACTACCGCAACTCTCGGGGGTTGCATTTCATAATTATTTCAGTTACATATGCACTATGTTTGTCGTCCCGAGCATGCCGATTGATAGCTGGGAACCCTCTTTTAATTAAGTTGTGTTTCACAAGAGCAACAAAAACTATTTGAATCATTAAACAACTTCCCTGCACATGTGGCCACTAAAACACCATTGCAGTTGTTTATTGTCGACCACAAGTCATTGAATGGAATAATGCTTCTGATGGCGTAAATATTGATTTTACAAAAACATAAAGACATACTTTGAATTAAAGTTTTTTATCACATTTTTATCTACCTTTCTGCATACTTAAAAAAATTTTTTGACCAATGCTGTAGCGTTGTGATGGGATCGTCATTTTTAAAATATAGCAGGCTACCTGTTTTTTGCATTCAAAATTTTTAACCAAGGAATAGAACTATTCTGTGTAAGTAGTGATTATTAATTTAATATTTTAAAATTTAACATGTAATATGAAAATCCACTTACTTAAATTCATAAAACATAGTATATGAATTAAAATACTAACGTGTAAACGTTTTTGTACTCTACTATACAGTACATTTTTGGTCAGTGTTGAGTAATTGCTTTGAAAAATTCATCAATAAACTCGGCCGCACCCTATAGTTACCTATATACATATCACACTTAAAATTCAGTACAAGCAGTATAGGACTGTTATTCTTATAGGGGAATTTTACACAGTGTTGGAACTTTACTTTTACCTGTGTACCGTTGTACTAAGAAAAATTTAGGAATACATCTGGCGACACTACTCTCTATAAGCCCAATACTGAATTTTAACTATGAAACATACTATTATAGTTCACTTAAATGTGCTTTTTTCCATAGTTATACAACAATGCAGCAAACATTAATTTTAAATGCCCTCTAATGAGTCTACTGCAACTCTCTTATTCAAAAAATAATATATTAGTTTAAAGGGTTATTCAGAATCGATAAATTATCTAACACAATAAGTAACTTTATGAAAGAAATCCCTAATTTAATGCATTTTTTTTGTAGAATATAACTGCACGAAGAAAACCTAATTTTTATATGATATCAAATACATGGGGAAAGGTTGCTAGATTCTGTTTATTTAAGCCTGCCTACAAGTTAGGAGAAGATATTATTGGAACTTTCGACTTTACTGTAGCAACAGTAATGTGCATGCAGTTTTCTGTATCGCTTCAATGTGAAGAGGAAACTAATATAGAACAGACCAATAATGGAGAAAAAGTAAAACAGTGTCGAATTATTACTTTTAATAAACAGCATGATGTTTGTCTAGGTTTGAAATATACGCAACTGGTACTTCCTACACCATTACATATTACTCCAGCATTTACTACTCCACTGAGTAAGTAATCAAAATGTTTTTCACAAGTAACAACTAGTGATCCCATTTATTTTTAATATACTTGGGTTGATTGCTAACGCCAACGACTGCTAGTTAAGACTACTATAACTAGCACGAGTTAACAATTAACCCAAGTTTATCACAGAAGAAATGAGACCACTTGTATTTGTAATGACTATATCACACCCAATTAATTACGACGTATTTTAAATTAACGGATTGTATTGAAATTTAGCCTTGTTTTTTGCCTGCTGTCCGCAGCTACAATCTTAACTTGTTGCTAACAAAGGCAGCCATAGCAACAAGTTGTTTTATTGGGATTTTTTCAATTATTAAAATCCAATAGTGATTTCTTCACCCACCATTTAATTTCATTGGCTGTTGACAGGCTAATTGAGCACTTTGATTGGCTAAATACAGTATGTGATATAGTAAAAAAATCACAAATGTATTGTTGTTTGTGTTTTGTTTTAGTGAGCCTTAGATGGAGATTACATTTTGAATTTGTTACCAGTACTAATAAAGCATTGGAAAATGCCACACTGGATCAAAGTGGTTGGCAAGCCCCTGCAGAATTATCTGTGGAAACAATGGTGTGGAGTTTACCAATTAAAGTATTTTCAACCACACCGGCACAGATAGTTCAAGGACTACAAACAAATAATGTTCACAGACTTCGTATTCAATAAAGATGGTCTTATTATTTTTCACATAATTCTATGCAAAGTAAATTAAAAATTTAATTCCTCATGCTACTTTGTTTCCTTTCAACTTTGGTATGCATTTTTAAGATTTCTTTAAAGCAGTTTCGTTAGCCTAGTAGATACGCCCGTATCTTTGCTAATTAGTTTAGTAATTCATTTGCTTAAAGACTACTTGCAGTATACCAAGGGTTGTAGATATCAACTTTACTGTGAAAGATAGATCATCGCATTCAAACGTCAGTGGTCCTCAAAATGGCAGATACAGCGCCAGAAATTGGAATTTGATGGCTTTGATGATGGGTATACAACTAAATATTATTGTAAGAGGTCTGTTCACATTCCAACTTCCTCCATTTTCTTTTTTACTTTCCTATACTTTCAGTATAGGGAAGTATTGATTTCATGCAAAATTTCAAAGTTGAGATTTTAACGGAAATAGTCGGGGGGGGGGGGTCCATGGACCCCAAAAAAGTAATTTTTAAAAAATGTCTGTCTGTGGGTGGGTGAGTCCGTTACGCTCAATATCTCAGGAACGGCTGGACCGATTTTGATGTGCTTTGGAATGAGGGGGTATATCAAAAATTCACCGACAAAATAAGCTTTAAAAAAAAACGAAACCGGAAGCGGAAGTTAGACATGTTTTTTTGGTAGCATTTTTTTCAGAAACTGAATTTTGGAAATTTTAATAGTGGAGATTAAAGAAGGCCTTAGGACAAATCAAACTATTTTTTACCGAGCTCTCTAGCTGTAAAATGGCGGCCGCTACGAATTTTTGAACATTTCGACTTTAACGCCCATTTACTCAAAAACCAGTTATCTGATTAGAATCAACTACATCTTGTTTGGTAGCCCTTCAAGGGTACTATACCATGAAATATAATTAATTTTGAAAATATAAAAACGATCGCAATGACATCACTCCAAAATTTTGGAATTTTTCAAAAAAATATTTCTCAAAAACTGCCCCCACTTTTTTGTTTAAACTTTTTAAGCTGATAGAGCTGGGAATCTTTAAATTTATTTTTTTGCGCATTGCTGTAATTTCACTGTGACGCCCTCTATGAATTTTAGAAAATTGAAAATTGGTACCCTTTTCTTTATTTAACGGGGGGCAATAAAATATATCTGTTAAAGCAATATAGCTCATCTTTGATAGCAAAATCCGAATATCGATATTTTTTTGATACTTTAATATTTAGGCGGGCTACTGTTCCCCCTCCCCCCAAAATTTTCGCTACAAAATTAAAAAATTGATTTCTTCTTTTGTTTGCTCTAGGAGAATCTTTTTACAAAAAATCGAATTTTTTGCCCCTTAATAATCTTTTTGTCCTTTTTCACATACTTTCTACAGCAGTTGTATTCTTGTACTAGTTGTTTAATGTTCAGTGTAGGCTAACTTTTTTATTTGAATAGATAGACTCGCAAACCCAAGAGCAAAGTTGTAGGGCAAATTCTTCTCGATTGTATTTAAGAAAAAAACTTGAGTTTCCAATTTTAATATGGCGGCCACGGTAAAAAATAACTTTTTTTTAAATGGAGACGTGGCATTTTGGCTTCAAAATCAGAAAGGTTTTGAAATTCTAAATACAAATTAATAAGAGTAATTTCTTGCTAAAAATAATACTTCTCGAGTTATTAATATATTTTCAAATATCAATTTCCGCGCTTCCGTTAGTTCAGTCCGAATATTTTACCCAACCTTATGCTTGCAGCGCAGCGGTCGGTCTTTTTTCAACCGCTTCAAGATGTTACAACTTATAAGAACTATTTACTTTAACTAGTCGTGTCTAGACTGGTGTATATCGAAAGTGTTGGAAAATATAAAACAATGTATTTAAATGTATAGGAAAGTCCAGGCGAAGTGTTTCGCTCATTTTTTCAATTTAGTTACTTTTAAATTTGCTTATTTGTTATTTTAATTACATTTAAACAAAGTTTATGTGAATTTTTAAAAGTGGTTCATCTTGCTTCACAAACTGTGTTCTTGTTTGAATCGGTAAACAATTATATTTCTAGAACATCTATTCAAGTTTAAGGTAATCAGTTATTAGGTAAGAAAGATGTTTTTAATTCATTCTGCTGAATTTAGGTTGACAAAAAATGGGAATAGTATTGGTTTAGTTTTTGTTTTTCCATCTTGACAATTATTTTGGAATTGATGTAATTCTAAATGTTTTTTAGAATTGTACTTGACAATTATTATGCGTAGTACAGTGTACAGAATATCTACTTTTAGTGAATTATGCACAATAGTATCCCTTTACAAAACTCAAAAATTCTGTTGGTTCCCAATTTCGTTATTACAATTTTCGGCCCGACTTTTTATTTGGATCTATTAATAATAATAATATTTCCCATTATTCCCTTTAAGGGACATGGGGATCAGCTTCCCGTTAATCCCTTGTGGGACATAGGGTAGCTATGAGTTCTTTCCAGGTTTGTCTGTCGTTGGCCAGGTACCCAAGCTCTGCCATGCTCCTCTTTTTCTATGGTTCTTTTCCACGTTTCCCTGGGTCGCCGTCTACTTATTTTGCCAACAGGGTACCATTCCAGTGCCCTTCTGCATACCTCTTCCCTGGCCTTTCTCAGCGTGTGTCCTAGCCAGCCCAGCTTTCTCCGTCTTATTTCTACGTTGATGTCTTCTTGTCCTGTCCTTCTCCATAATTCTTCGTTTGATACTACTTCTGGCCATCTCACTTTAAGTATATGTCTTAGACACCTATTTACAAATACTTGTAGTTTCTGTTTTATTGCATTTGTGATGCACCAAGTCTCTGAACCATAAAGAAGCACCGATTTCACCATAGCATTAAAAACATTTATTTTAGTTCTGTTTGTAATCTTGTCCGCGCACCACACATTTTTTAGGCTCATAAACACCCCCCTTGCTTTATTGACTTTTGCCGTAATATCTTTGATAACACTATCCTCCCCCGCCATTACACAACCCAGGTATGTGAATTCATCAACTTCGTCCACCACCTCCCCGTTTATTTGCAGATCTCTCTCTTGCTTGACGTTTACGCACAGTATCTTCGCTTTCTTCTTGTTTATTTTTAATCCTGCTTTTTTTGATTCCCCCATAAGGCGTTCTACCTTCTCTTGCATTTGCTGCTTCATATGTGACAAGAGGCAAATGTCGTCAGCGAAATCTAGATCCTCTAATGTTTCCTGCATTTTCCACCCTATACCCCTTTTGCTTCCACTCATTGTTTTGACTAATACTTCATCCAACGCTATAAGAAACAATAACGGTGACATAATACATCCTTGTCGGACGCCAGTCTTTGTCTCGAAGGCTGGTGATAGCTGGTTTTCATGTATTACTCGACATCTATACCCGTTGTAACCCTCCTTTATTAAATTTATTAATTTTTAGGGTAGACCTTTATTTTTCAAGGTGGCCCATATAAATTCCCTGTCCACTGAGTCGACGGCCTTTTCATAATCGATGAACATCAGAAATAGGGGCGTGTTATACTCGGTTGCCTGCTCTATTATGATTCTTAATGTATTTATTTGATCAGTGCAGGACTTCCCCTTTCTAAACCCACTGCTCTTTCCGTAGCTTATTATCGATCACCTTTATTATTCGGTTTAGAATCACCTTATAGAAGATTTTATTTATCACACTAAGCAGGCTTATACCCCTCTAGTTGTCGCACACCTTTAAATCCCCTTTCTTTGGTAACTTTACTATTAATCCCTCCTTCCAGTCTTTGGGAAACCTCTCTTCCTCCCATACCTTTTTCATTAGTGGCTGAAGCACCTTGACGGCCATATTCATATCCGCTTTTATCATCTCGATAGTAATCTGGTCTACGCCTGCACCTTTCCCTGTTTTCGATTGTCGTATCGCTGTGTTAATCTCTTCTCTACTCGGTGCATTTGTATCGATTTCTTGCTCCGGCACATCCCTTTCTTGCGGCAGCTCCACTTGCCCTTTTTCGATATTCATGGTTTGTTTAAAGTGGTTGGACCATCGTTGTAATTGTTGTTCAACAGTAGTCAGTTGCCCCTGTTCGGCTTTTACAGGTATGTTACGAGTCTTTGCTCCGGACAGCTTCCTTATATTTGCATAGACCTCTTTTATATCCCCTCTATTTGCAGCTAGTTGCGCTGTTTTTGCTATTTTCTCCGCATGCCTTCGTTTATCTATTTTAATTTTCCTCTTTATCTCTTTGCTTAGCTTCTTATACTCTTCCTGTACTTTCTTTTTCCCCTCTTCCGTTTTTTCGCTTAGCCCCCTTCTCTTCAAATTTCTTCTTTCCTCTATCCTTTCCCACGTTGCTTCACTCATCCAGTGCTTCTTCGTATTTTTCTTGTACCCCAGCACTCTTTTACTAGTATTAATGAAAGCGCTTTTACACCCATTCCATGTTTCCTCGATGGATTTATTGAAATTAATCTTGCTCGCCTCGTTATTTAGTGTTGTGGTAAACTGTTTTCTGGTTTCATCATTTTCTAGTTTTATAAAGTCGTACCTTGGTCTCCTTCTACTGCTTCCACCATCTCTTTTCATTTCCCTTCCGTTAACCCTGATTTTTTGTTTACTTTTTTTATTATGCCGCTTAGTTGGTTATAAAATTCCGCTTTAGCCTCATAGCTTGCCATCTCAGTTGGTGCATAGCATTGCACTACTGACTTCGTTTGCTCCCCGACATCTAACCTAGCCGTAATAATTCTTTCGCTTACCGGACACCAATCTATTAGTGCATCTCTTACTTAGTATAATCCCCACTCCATGTTGGTGCACCCTATCTTCCTCCTTCTGCCCTGAGTATATGATGCTGTAACCATTTTCTCTCAGCTCGCCGCTTCCATTCCAGTGTGTTTCGCTTACTCCTAGTATCTCTAGCTTATATCTTTCCATTTCCTTTACCACTTGTATTAGGCTCCCTGCTTCGTATAAAGTCTGTACATTCCATTGGCCAATAAGTAGTATATTTTTTGTAGTAGGTTTGCTAGGTTTCAATTTATCCTCTCCCTCCACTTTCCTTCTTAATCTCATGTCCTTCTTCGTAGCTATTTTCGTCATCTTGGTTCTGCCCTCTGCGTGTTTCTTTAGTTTTTTGGGTTTTGCCCCTCGATACACTTCAAACTTCCTCCATCTTCGTCTGACCACACATACCTAACTCCATCTACTTCAAGTTTGCGGTATCCAACTCTGGTGTTCTTACCTTCACTTCTTTCTTTTTTTGACACCTCCCTTATCGCCACCTGGGTTTTTTGTTCATCCTTGGTGAGGTCATTATCTATGTATATTTTCCTGGGCCCAAGTTTACGCTTTTGTTTTAACACTTCTATTTTTTGTTCCCAGCTTTCAATTTTCGCTACTACTATTTTTGGCTCCTGCTTCCCTACTTTGAACGCTTCAACTATATATGCATCCACCCCTATCTCTTCCTGTAAGAACTTAGTGACCTCTTGTTTCAAGTTTTGTCCTCTAAGGTGTGCCCTCTTTATAACAATATTGTTCTTCTTACATGCTTTCTCCTGATTTTGTACTTTTTCTTTTAGTATTCCAATTTCTTTACGTAGCTCCTTCTTTTCAGTCTCCCATTGCACTTCTTTCTTTAAAAGTTCTTTTTTCAAACCCCTAATTTCTTCTCCCTGGTGCTTCATTTGCTCCTTGATATCATTTTTAGATCCCCCTTTATTTCATTTAGCTGTTTCGCCATGCCAGCTATTAACTCCTGTAACTTTTCCATGTCGCAGGTTGTCTTATTTCCCTGCTGTTCGCGTTTTGATTGTTTCCGGTTCTCTTTGTGTTAATTTACTTCTCTTAAAGACCTCCACTTTCTCTGTTTTTTCCCTTTTTTCTTTCTCCTGGGCTTCTTTTCTCTTCCTTTTGCTATTTATTTATATTTTGCTCTGCTTCACTTCCGACACTATGTATTCGTTCCCGCACAGCTGTTTTATTATCAGTCATTTAGGCTTTGCACTTTTAAATTTAAATTTTAAATAGCAAAGTGAACGTGTTGAGGTTAACTGATAAGGGGACTTGTGCAAATAATTGGCAGGACTGCCTCCTTTAAACCTAGCGCGGGAGCGGGAAAAAATTTGGATCTGTTGCCAAATGAAAAAGTCTAAACCCATGTTTAGTGTGATTCATGCAATCAAGACCTGACAAATCCGTCATTATTATAATCAAATTATTCTGATTATAAATTGCGCGTAATATGAAATGTTTTTGACATCTCAGTGGACCTTAAAATGGCCGCCAAATATGAATGCGATGACCTATATTTCACAGTAAAGTTGAGTTCTACGGACTTTGGAGGTACACCACATACATAAAATTATAATCTAATATACATATATATGTAGATCATCAAGAATCCAATAATAAATGTCAAATACTAACTTTAAAACCAATAATAAAACTAATTTAAATAAAATCATAAATGTGTTCATGTAATTAAGCCAGTTAAAAAACTTAAATTTTAGAGAGTATAGTCACTTCAGTGCAAACATATGTTCCTACGAGACAATCTGTTTTGACATTGTTGTCCAAGTCTTTCAACAAAAAAAATATAACAGGACCCACAACTGACACCTGGGGGATTGGCAAGTCCACCACGAATTTATCTGAATACTGATTAGCTACTTTAATAATAATCATATCTCTATCATGTAAGTAGGACATTGTAAGGTCATTCACACACCACGAACTCCCATGTGATCAAGCTTATTATGAAGAAAAGCGTGATTAATTGAGCCGAATGCACAGGATAAGTCGAAAAAGATTCCCACTGCGTACTTATTTTTGCCTAAAGCCTTAGATATGTAATCAAAAAAATCAAAGCATGTTGTTTCCGTCGACATATTTTCTGTGAAACCATGTTGACTCTTGGATAAGATATTGTATTTATTTAAGAATTCTGTTATTCGGTTTACCGTGATTTTTTCGAATACCTTAGAAATTGTAGATATGACAGATGCCCTATAGTTGGATACAACCTCTGGGCAGTGGCGGTTTCTCCATTGGGTCAAATGGTCATTGACCTCCCAGTGAAATAAGAAAAAACAAATAATTACTCGTTATTTGAGTACATAACATATCATACACTACAATATTTAAAAAATACTTTATAGTTAACTTTTGTATGAGATTTTTATGCAAGAACGTTTGTTAAAGAGCTTCCGCAGGATGCGCGAAAACGTTTGAATGTTTGAGTATTTTGCGCGCATCAGGGTTGGGAAAAAATGTGTTTTTTTTTTAAAAAACAAAACAGTTTTTTTTCATTTAAAACAGTTTTTTTTTTGTTTTAAAACAGTTTTTTTTAACCATCGAAAAAGACGGTGTTTTAAAACCAAAAACATGTTTTAAAACAAATTTTAAAGCAAAATTCAGCAGTAATAATTATTACGCAGAGCGCCAAGCGTCGTAAATTTAGGTATTAGGTATTGCTTGCTTCAAACTTTTATCAGAAGTTCGACGAATCGGTGCCCATCTGGTCTTATAGCCTTTTGTTACAACTTTTATTGTGACTGATGCGGAGTCGGGGACTCCCCGACGCGGAGACGGGAGTAAGTCATCATGATTAAGAGCTTGTGCTTGCTTTTGTGAATTGTTTTTGTTTATTCTAATTAGTGCAGTCCCTGCAGTCATACGCTACAGTTCATTTTTTAACTAACTGTTACTATACTCGAGATTATGAGTAGTCATGGGCGAAAAAACGATCCTATTTGGATAAATTTCAACGAAATTAAAGTGAAAACTGATCGCACGGATTCGGCGGGTAAAATCAAAACTGTAGCTAAGGCAGAATGCAAACAGTGCAAAAAACAATTGCCTATACTAGTAGCAAGGATGAAAATGCACCATGAAAAGTGTGGTTGTCAGGACACTTCGCTGCAAGATCAACAGAGGATGGAAATAAACATTTCTGACGACGTTGACGACGACATGCCAGATCCTGATCGCGACGATAATACCAAAATAAGGTCTGTTTACAAATAGTTAAATTAGTTAAAAAGGCTTTGCAATTTGTTTCGGACTATTACCCATGTGTAATGCCAGAAATTTTATCTTTTCGAGCGATGGCGACTCCGTTCAAACGGTATTTGTTTGATGAACACACTGTGCAGAATATCAGCTCTTTAACATGGTGGCAGTCGCAGAAACAGTTTATTTCATCGGAATTATCGAGTTTATCAAATCAGCTGTTTTCTACTGTGGCTTCATCGGCAGGGGTAGAAAGATTATTTTCTACGTTTGGAATCGTTCACTCCAAATTAACGAACAGGTTAGGGGCCGAAAAAAGTGCTAAACTGGTGGCCGTATTTCAGCACTTAAACAGAAATACAGAATAATCGATATTTTAATTTTTTTACTATATTTTTATTGTTTATAAACCTTAAAACTTTGTACCTATCTATATCTAAATTCCACTACTTTTTTTACTGTTTATTGTGTTTGACAAAAATAAATTTTTAGTAAAATTCGCTGAGGTTTTGTTAAAATAATATTTGAAAAAGTTTTAAATAAACTTTGAAAAAAATGGTGTTTTAAACAAATGTTTTAAACAATTGTTTTAAAACACCCGCGTTTTTTAAAGTGTTTTAAACATGTTTTAAAACGCTGTTTTAAAACAACCCAACCCTGGCGCGCATTAAACGAATCTATGCGAGGGGCATTTGGCTGTCAGTCCCCAATTCAGCTATACGCCACCGAATAAAGCCGCCGTCTTAAAAGGCCTTCAAATGAGTGAAATAGAAAGCTCATTGTGGTAAAATTCATATTACACAAGCTAAAAGTATCTGCGTATTAAAGACTTCAGGCTCACAATCCCACAACTTCCGAGAATTATGCTTTCAGCTGTCTGTGATAAGCGCATGCCAATAGCCGCCTAATTTGCGGCATTCGCACATACACGACTTAGTAGTGTGAAAACAGTTGTTGGTTGTGTAATCATAATTTAGTGGTGTTGTACGATGTCCGTGCAAAATAATTTTGGATTGTGAATGCCATGTAAGAAAATGCTTTCACTTGTTTCCACTGTCTGCTATTTTGACCTGTGTGAAGTTAGATTTAGATTTGGATTCGGATTTAAAACACGGATTGGCAATTTACAGCGGACCAAATAAATTTTGATACTGTAATGTAAAATGAGTCTCATATAGGTATGTTTCAACATCGTTACAATAAAAGTAGGATCATAACAGCACCCTTAAGATACAATAAAAATAAAATTACAAACCTATTGTTCTAGGGGTTGCATAACAATTATAAAAAGACTGCAACAATGAAACTAATAACAAAACCACTAAAATACCCTTAAGCAAAAACACACTTTTTTTTAATTTTTGTCGCAGTCCATATTAATAAAAATCTGAAAATCAGTTGAAAATTCGAAAAGCAACAGTGGTACAACCACCCCCCAAAAATATTAAAAAAAATCATAGATTTTACAGATAACGTTGTTTCAGCATGAAAATTTACAGAAATGCTTTGAAACAGATTATCAACAAAACGTATATGCGGATTTGCCCAGATTCAGGGGTTAGGGTGTTCTACCGCCCGCCACCCCAAAAGTTAAAAAAAATCCTAGATTTTACAGATAACGTTGTTTCAGCATGAAAATTTACAGAAATGCTTTGAAACAGATTATCAAAAAAACGTATATGCGGATTTTCCCAAATTTAGAGGATTGTAGCGCGACCC
The DNA here is from genome assembly GCA_958336395.1 of Ctenicera cuprea. Classification (NCBI taxonomy): domain Eukaryota; kingdom Metazoa; phylum Arthropoda; class Insecta; order Coleoptera; family Elateridae; genus Ctenicera; species Ctenicera cuprea. The sequence continues at coordinate 41,180,458 of OY284486.1, forward strand.
CATTAATTCAAAAAATTTTAATTTTCTTTAAATCACCAGGAAAATTCAACTCTATAGTACCTCGTACTTTCCTGTAGTTTGATATTTGTTGTATTATATGTCCAAAAATTTATTTAATGTGTATTTTGCATTGAAGTTATGACCATAGTAGATCTGGTGTTCTGAAGCAATATTGCTTTCTTGGCCTTGAATACCATTTATTTTATTAAATATTATAGTACATATTTCAGGCAATAAAACAAAACATCTGAACTGTGGATCCGTGCATTCTAATATTGATATTTTCAAAAATTTACAAATTTGATAAGCGGTTCTATACGTGAAACATTCGGATAGATAATCCCAAATTAAATGTTTCTCCCTGTCTTGTTGTTTTATCTTCAGGAATTTTTCGGCAGTTGGGGTATTTTTGTTTTTCCATATAAGTGTAAGGTGCAGTTTATTTTGATTTAGTATCTCTTGAATTTCAAAATCTTCTGGGTGAATGATAGCGGAAGTGTTTTTATTTTGCCAGGGTATAACATTTTCACATAGCTGGCAAATATACTGAAAACTATCTGTCGACATTTTCTTTTCGGTGTCCAAATCAACTTTTAAACACTGAAAATGTGTCCATCGAGTACAAGAGGTACAAAGGATCCAGTTGGAACCAACATCCCCTTGTCCGCATAATAAACATAATTCGTTCATATTCCCCGAAACCAATAACAAATACCTCTGCAAGCTGAACCGGAATGCATCAGCATCAAACGGTTTGTCGTTCCAATGGGTAAACGGATCTTGTTTATTAGAAAGTCTTTCAGCAAACAATTTAATGTAATTAATCACAAATACTCCGCAGTTATAATTATCCTGTTGCTTGGGAATATTAGTAAGAGTCACAAAATTCCAGCTACGTGCATTTAGTTTCTTCTGGATTTGATGACGATCTCGCCTGATCATAAACTGCTTCAGGCTTTTTTCAACTTCTTCAGTGTTAATGGCAATACTGCCTGAAGAATTGGCCACATAAGCAATTTTATGATTTAAATCCATAATAACTAGTATCCAATGGTTACCATTGATAATACAAGGGAATATTATATACTGTACATCTTCCAGTGATCTATTGTATGGCACAAAGTTATTAAAATCTTGCTTTTGAGAAGCTTCGGAAAACAAAATAGAAGCGGAAATTGTGTCAATGTAATATAGACCGTTCATATTTTTCAAAAGTGCAATAGCGCAGGAATCTATTACATAATCAGTAAGCCAAGATTGTTCTGGATCCAGTCTGGAAGAATCAGTCCTTCCATTTTCTGAGCTAATCAGAGTAGCATAATCAGAACTGCTAAGAATGATCGTAAGTTTGTTTTCCGGATGATGGTAAACTCCCAGTTTAAAACCACTTAAACTTGCAGAAAGATAGTAATTGGGTTCCATATATAAACCATTCTCTACTTTTCTGTCATCGGTATATGCAATCGATTTATCCCCAAATTTAATGCTAATGTTTTCGTGCCTTGACTCTACATCAAAATTATCGTCAGCAGTATTAGCACTTTTAGTAATTGAATTTTCTACTTTAGTAAAAAGCATTTCTGTAAATTTTCATGCTGAAACAACGTTATCTGTAAAATCTAGGATTTTTTTTAACTTTTGGGGTGGCGGTAGAACCCCCTAACCCCTGAATCTGGGCAAATCCGCATATACGTTTTGTTGATAATCTGTTTCAAAGCATTTCTGTACATTTTCATGCTGAAACAACGTTATCTGTGAAATCTAGGATTTTTTTTAATTTTTGGGGTGGCGGTAGAACTCCCTAACCCCTGAATCTGGGCAAATCCGCATATACGTTTTGTTGATAATCTGTTTTAAAACATTTGTGTAAATTTTCATGCTGAAACAACGTTATCTGTAAAATCTAGGATTTTTTTAACTTTTGGAGTGGCGGTAGAACCCCCTAACCCCTGAATCTGGGCAAATCCGCATATACGTTTTGTTGATAATCTGTTTCAAAGCATTTCTGTAAATTTTCATGCTGAAACAACGTTATCTGTAAAATCTAGGATTTTTTTAACTTTTGGGGTGGCGGTAGAACACCCTAACCCCTGAATCTGGGCAAATCCGCATATACGTTTTGTTGATAATCTGTTTCAAAGCATTTCTGTAAATTTTCATGCTGAAACAACGTTATCTGTAAAATCTAGGATTTTTTTTTAATTTTTGGGGTGGCGGTAGAACCCCCTAACCCCTGAATCTGGGCAAATCCGCATATACGTTTTGTTGATAATCTGTTTCAAATCATTTCTGTAAATTTTCATGCTGAAACAACGTTATCTGTGAAATCTAGGATTTTTTTTAATTTTTGGGGTGGCGGTAGAACCCCCTAACCCCTGAATCTGGGCAAATCCGCATATGCGTTTTGTTGATAATTTGTTTCAAAGTATTTCTGTAAATTTTCATGCTGAAACAACGTTATCTGTAAAATCTAGGATTTTTTTTAACTTTTGGGGTGGCGTTAGAACCCCCTAACCCCTGAATCTGGACAAATCCGCATATATGTTTTGTTGATAATCTGTTTCAAAGTATTTCTGTAAATTTTCATGCTGAAACAACGTTATCTGTAAAATCTAGGATTTCGTTTAATTTTTGGGGTGGCATTAGAACCCCCTAACCCCTGAATCTGGACAAATCCGCATATACGTTTTGTTGATAATCTGTTTTAAAACATTTGTGTAAATTTTCATGCTGAAACAACGTTATCTGTGAAATCTAGGATTTTTTTAATTTTTGGGGTGGCGGTAGAACCCCCTAACCCCTGAATCTGGGCAAATCCGCATATACGTTTTGTTGATAATTTGTTTCAAAGTATTTCTGTAAATTTTCATGCTGAAACAACGTTATCTGTAAAATCTAGGATTTTTTTTAACTTTTGGGGTGGCGTTAGAACCCCCTACCCCCTGAATCTGGACAAATCCGCATATATGTTTTGTTGATAATCTGTTTCAAAGTATTTCTGTAAATTTTCATGCTGAAACAACGTTATCTGTAAAATCTAGAATTTCGTTTAATTTTTGGGGTGGCATTAGAACCCCCTAACCCCTGAATCTGGACAAATCCGCATATACGTTTTGTTGATAATCTGTTTTAAAACATTTGTGTAAATTTTCATGCTGAAACAACGTTATCTGTAAAATCTAGGATTTTTTTAACTTTTGGAGTGGCGGTAGAACCCCCTAACCCCTGAATCTGGGCAAATCCGCATATACGTTTTGTTGATAATCTGTTTCAAAGCATTTCTGTAAATTTTCATGCTGAAACAACGTTATCTGTAAAATCTAGGATTTTTTTTAACTTTTGGGGTGGCGGTAGAACACCCTATCCCCTGAATCTGGACAAATCCGCATATACGTTTTGTTGATAATCTGTTTTAAAACATTGTGTAAATTTTCATGCTGAAACAACGTTATCTGTAAAATCTAGGATTTTTTTAACTTTTGGAGTGGCGGTAGAACCCCCTAACCCCTGAATCTGGGCAAATCCGCATATACGTTTTGTTGATAATCTGTTTCAAAGCATTTCTGTAAATTTTCATGCTGAAACAACGTTATCTGTAAAATCTAGGATTTTTTTTAACTTTTGGAGTGGCGGTAGAACCCCCTAACCCCTGAATCTGGGCAAATCCGCATATACGTTTTGTTGATAATCTGTTTCAAATCATTTCTGTAAATTTTCATGCTGAAACAACGTTATCTGTGAAATCTAGGATTTCGTTTAATTTTTGGGGTGGCATTAGAACCCCCTAACCCCTGAATCTGGACAAATCCGCATATACGTTTTGTTGATAATCTGTTTCAAAGCATTTCTGTACATTTTCATGCTGAAACAACGTTATCTGTAAAATCTATGATTTTTCTAATATTTTTGGGGGGTGGTTGTACCACTATTGATTTTCGAATTTTCAACTGATTTTCAGATTTTTATTAATATGGACTGCGACAAAAATGAAAAAAGTGTGTTTTTGCTTGAGGGTATTTTAGTGGTTTTGTTATTAGTTGCATTGTTGCAGTCTTTTTATAATTGTTATGCAACCCCTAGAACAATAGGTTTGTAATTTTATTTTTATTGTATCTTAAGGGTGCTGTTATGATCCTACTTTTATTGTAACGATGTTGAAAAATAGTTATACCTATATTAGACTCATTTTACATTACAGTATCAAAATTTATTTGGTCCGCTGTAAATTGCCAATCCGCGTTTTAAATCCGAATCCAAATCTAAATCTAACTTCACACAGGTGCTATTTTGTGATAATTCATTATGTGATATTGACTGCAAACATTTAAAAACTAAAATTGAAACACATTTTTTTATCGTAAACCACATGAAAAATTTTGTGCATTTTGACACACTGGCAATGTGGGTATCAATTTACAATAATTTTATTAGAGAGTGCTTATCGAAAGTCTATTAAAGACTGCAATGAAAATGTCGGTAAAAACAGATCATTTTGCCAATGTAAAGGATGGGTTTGAAATATAAGGCTACCTATAACGGGTAAGAACAATTTTTTTCCAAAAAAATACTTTAAAATGTCTCCCAGTACACCACACCACGAGCCGCCACTGTCTATTCCATATATCTAATATCCTTTAAAGCGACTTTTTGGCTCTAGCGCGCCGGTTTTAAAATCTATATACCCAAGAGCACTTGCAGCACTGCGACCTGAACGCCTACTAGTGGCCAACACCAGCGCTTCTACACCGAGCTAAATATCTAGTTCCTAGCAGGTTGCATACTCTCAAGGGTAGATATGAAATATAAAACGATTTGTAGATGGACCTATTTTCTAGAGGGTTGCATACTCGAGCGGTCGAAGAAACTGAAGTCTTATGAGTTATACAGGGTCGCTATTAAAGATGGAACCAAAGCTCTCCTGCTAAAACGGTTTGAGATATAGATATGAAAATTGGAAGGCTTCCATTTGAAATTATTTCGCATATTTTGAGGTTAAAAAATTTTTTTTTTGACATGATTTTTGAGCGCGGCCGCCATCTTGAATTTTTTTAAATGGCAACATGGGCTTTGTGATACATCATTAGAAAGCTTATTTTTTTCTCTTTCTTACTACCTGAATCATGTATGGTGTTAAAGTAGAAATAGTGGAGCATGCGCGTTTCGATGAGTTTTATGAGAACATAATAAGTGCGTTAGCAGTAATGCCTGGTGATATTAAAGAAAACTGTAATAACATACTAACACCGTTGAAAGATACGAAATCAGACAACGTGTTATATATGATGGAAGTTTTACATTTCATAACACAGAAGGTGGTCGCAGATATCATCATCACGGTTTTTTACCACCCATCTAGGGTCTTCACCGACTGGATTCTGGATTTCGGGTTGGAGGGTACCCATGTGGGTACACGCACTTAGGCCGCTGAAACGGGCCCATTGTGCTGCCTCCACAGCAGCTCCTCAGCCCAGGAGTCGCCCAAGCCACCCAATTCTTTGGATGAACTTGAGGACATCCGCGGTTGGGGTGTTGCTGATACTGGCCATGTCGGGCCAGAAGTCCCCCAGCATGGATCCTCTGATTGTTGCGAGAGCAGGGCAGTGGCAGAGAACATGTTCTGCCGTCTCGTTCTCAAGGTTGCATCCGCGGCAGTTGGGGCTAGTGGATAGCCCCATCCTGTGCATGTGTTTCTTTAGGGTGCAGTGCCCCGTTAGGATTCCTACGACCAGTCGGAGATTCTTCCTGGACAACTGCACGCAGTACTTGGCTATCTTCAGTGAGGGTGCTGCAAGAGCAGCCTTCGCTTGGCGACAGCTTTGAATATTTTCCCACCTTCTTGTGAAGCTGTTAAGGGTTTCTTGATGTAGCATAGTGCTGAGTATCGTCGGGGAGATGGGGGTTATAGGTTCTGGCCCCCAAGGGAGTTGTTCCGAGGCCAGTCTTGCGACCTCATCAGCTTCCTCGTTGCCTCGATTGCCATCATGTCCCTTTACCCAAACGAGTGAAACGACATTGTCTCTAGAGATATCTTCAAGAGCTTCGTAGCACTCCAGTACTACTCTTGAGGTAATCTTACAATTACTAAGGGCCAATAAGGCAGCTCTGCTATCACTAAAAATACCAATACTTTGGTTCCTTATTTGTCGTTCAAGGACTGCGTTTGCACCGTGCATTATTCCCACTACTTCCGCTTGGAAGACGGTGGTGTGTTTGCCTAGTGGTATACTTTGGCGAAGGTTTAGGTCATCGGAGAAAACCCCGGCGCCCGTACCGTGCCTTGTTTTGGATCCATCAGTGAAGATGGATATATCCGGATGGTGGGTTGCCCCAGCGTCCGCGTGTACACTAAAGTGTCGATTGAAGGTAAACTTGGGAGGGGGGCAGTCTACCACCGCGTCAAGAAGAGGAGTCTTTACGACTGCCTCGTCGAGGATGCGAGTGTGCTTGCCTCCCACACCACTTGTATACCATAACCCCCTACGGCGTAGCCTCAAAGCAGTCTTAATGGCTAATTCCTCCACAAGAAGATCGAGTGGAGGTATGCACAGGACCGCTTCTAATGCCGCCGTGGGGGTTGAGCGCATAGCCCCTGTAATGCTGAGACAGGCAAGACGTTGCACATGTCCCAGTTTAGTTGCTGCTGTAGCTTGTCTGGCTCTGGGCCACCAGATCAGTGCTCCATAGCATAGCATAGGTCTGATAACGGCAGTATACAGCCACAGGGTGATTCTGGGGGAAAGTCCCCAGGATTTACCCAGCGCGCGGCGACACTGCCAAAAGACCATGCATGCTTTTTCGGTCTTAGCCTGTAAGTGCTTCCCCCAATTCAGCTGTTTGTCAAAAATAACTCCCAGGTATTTGACGTCGTCTGATAGATTGAGAGAAGTACCAAATAGGGTGGGTGTACGTAAAGGTCCAACCTTCCTCTTTTTGGTGAATAGTACCATCTCTGTTTTCGAGGGGTTGACAGAGAGGGATTGTTCATTACACCAGTTTTCTGTTATTCGAAGAGCCGTCTGCATTAAGGAGCAGAGCATGTTCTCAAATTTCCCTGTGATGAGGATGGTAATATCATCCGCATAACCAATAGTATAAAAGCCAGCGTCGTTGAGGGAGTGCAGAAGGCTGTCTACCACTGTGTTCCATAACAGTGGGGACAGAACGCCACCTTGCGGGCAGCCCTTCGTTACAACACCTCTTATGGAGCTGTCGCCTATATTAATCTGTACTGCTCTCATCGTGAGGACGTGTTTTATCCACTCACAGAGAGGAAGGGAAGGAAGGAGTTTATAGCCCAGGTCACCTTGTTACTCTGTACGACCCGGTCCGCCACTTCCCAGTCCTCCTCTGTGGGAGGTGGTGTGTCGAGCCGAGGCCATACATGGGGGGTAACAATACAGCCTGGGAAGTGAGTGTTTATTAGCACGTCGGCTGTCTCTTCGGGTTTGGTTGTGAAGGTACCATCCCCTCGTTTAAGACAGCCCGGCTGTTGATTTGGATCCTTTGAAAGGATCTTCTTTAAGCGGGCCGCGGAGGCAGTGGTTTCTACGGAGTTGCAGAATGCTCTCCAAGAATCCCTTTGCCTGCGACGAGTTTCCTTTTTATATAGTCGTTGTTGGTCCTTATAGGCCTCCCAATCTCTAGTGTTCCTAGATCGTTTCGCTTTGTTGAAAAGTTTACCTAGTACTGATTTCATCTTGTCGAGATTCTTGCACCACCAAGAGATGGTGCATCTCGCACGGGACGTCCTCAGCGGGCATGATGTTTCGAAGGATTGTATGAGCGAGTTCTGCAAGAGACCTGCACTGGTCTGCAGATCACCGACCTCTGCAATCCTTGCTGGGAATGTAGAACCTGCCAGGTGGGCTTCAGATGTACCTTGTAAGATATTCTGTCTGTCTGCCTGGGGTTTCTGTATTGTTTTGGTGTAATCGTGACACCAGATAATCTGTAACAGAGCCATCTGTGGTCTGACATTGACACACTAGGCGATACATGCCATCCCACAGTGTTATTGGAAATACCTAATGAAGCCAGAGTGATGTCAATCACAGTTTGACTGCGGGTTGTGACAAAAGTTGGTTCACAGCCACGGTTGAGTATTTCTAAGTTTGTACTTATTAAGTATTCAAGTAAAGCCTTACCTCTGGCGTTGATGTTCCTGCTGCCCCATGCCACGTGGTGAGCGTTTGCATCACAGCCTATGATAAGGTTTTTGTTGTTCCTCTCACAGTAATCCACCAACTCGATCAGCTCCGCACTAGGTGGAGGGTCGTTTGAGTCACTGGGAAGGTACACTGATGCGAAAATTACATCTTCTTTCCTTTTGTCTAGGTCACAACTCATCTGTATCGCCGTAATATCACGCGTACAGAGGTGTGGCAAAGCAAAAGCCTGCAAATGTTTAGGAGTGTAAATACATGTCCTTGGTTTTACGTGTGCGTAGTCTGTAAGGATAGCGCCATAAGAGTTATTTAATCCACAGATCTTAGATTTTACAATCCAAGGCTCTTGAATTAAGACAATAGTGTCCTGCTGGCCGTCGAGCTGTCTGCGTAAGGTAACAGCAGCCTCCCGACAGTGTTGCAAGTTAATTTGTATAATATTTAGTCCGGTGTGTGTGGACATGGGAAAGAAATTAATCTGTCCCGGAGTCACTGGACCCGGACTGTAGTACCTTCAACAGCTCCTGTTCCTCGGTACTGACTAGGGCAACCTCCATGGGGACTGGAGATTGCGGAGCTTCCACTATGGACTGGTCCATCTCTTGCAGTTCCTGCTGCTGCCGCTGCTCTACTTGCAGCAGCTGCTGCTGTTCCTGCTGCTGTTCTTGCTGCTGCTGCTCTTGCTGCTGCTGCTGTTCAGAGTCTGGAGATACGTCTACAGCCTTCTGGATCTTTAAGTTAAGAGTGGTAAACTGATAATGCAGCTTACCACCCTTACTCTTGACGGCGGTTTCAACCTCCTTGTTTATGCCGAAAACGAGGAGCCTACCTAGAGGGTCTTCCTTTTCGGCACTATGGAAGGTGCACCAGCCCCCCACGCCAGCCCAGGGGTTCTGTACCGCCAGACGTCGTAAGACGATCTCTGCATTCTCTGGTTTCCCAGGAACCCAGAGAGACGCCTTTACTAGTCTGGGCAGCTGATCCGCCTGGACGACGTCGAGACGTGCGCCCTCCCACAACACAGGGAGGTTGGCGACCGCCGTTTGAAGCCACCTTAAGGACTGGTCGTCCTCACAGGTGATTCTAAGAATCTCCCCAGAGTACTTCCAGCCCTTAAAAGTGGGTACAGGTTGGCCTTCAGCAAGGGAGAACATGTAATTGTCCAAAACCACAAGCATTTGGGCCTTAATTTGATCCGCCTGGACCAGCGTAATTTTACCAAGAGGTTTCTGCAGGTCTAAAATGGCTACGCGGAGGTGCCTGGTGGCAGCTTCCTTGTAGCTGGAAAGCCTCTCGGTTGGTTTTGGGGCCGAGTGAGGCCGGCTCTTCCTCTTGGGGTGGGGGGTTGAAGGGGAGCTTCCATCCGACCTCAGCCTCTTATTCTTTTCTGAAGTAGTCTTGCCAGAACCTGCTGCCCTAGGGTTAGCTGAGGAAGCCAGCCCTTGGGTAGAGGTGGAGGCAGCACTAACATCCCTTGTTCCACTCCGCCCTGGGTTAGCCTTAAAGGCCAGCCCTTGGGTAGAGGTGGAGGCTCGTGCGTCCTTGCTACCGCCCTTCCCTGGGTTAGCTTTAAAAGCCAGCCCTTGGGAGGGGGCAGCGGGTTTTGTCGTAGCGCCTGATGTGGTCTCTGCTAGTCGAGCCCTCTTCCTGCGCTTCTGTTCCGCACCAGAGATTCTCTTCTTCTTCGCCTGGTCCGTCCGCCGTTGTTGTTGCTGCTGCCGCTGCTGCTGTCGCTGCTGCTGCCGCTGCTGCTGCCATTGGTGTGCATCAGGGGTATCCGAAGACGCGCCCTGTGCATTTACAGGGGTATCCGAAGACGCACCCTGTGCATTGTTTTTTGGGGTATCCGAAGATACCCCCTGTGGGTTCTTGTTTAATTCCATACTGAAGTAAAGGGTTCGTCTCTCAGGCTCCCCACCCACCACGGAGCCCAACAAGGGGGCGCCGAACTTCGACGCCAGGGCTACCAAAGAGATATAGCTCCCAAGGTTGAGTTGCACACGAGTAGGTATCCCTCTAAAGTCGAGGGGCCCACTGCATGCCCCTTCATCCTCGAGGAGCTCACCCTGTCGGCGGTCTGACCCGACGACACAGCCGATTGATCGAGGTGGGTTAGTCTCGACCTCCCGTCTAGGTGAAATCAAGGCCGAAGTGATGTGTTGCCGCGCTCCAGGAAACTATCCCGTCCCGGAGGTAGCTCAATCACCAGGATCCTCTCATCCAACCGACACGGGTCGCCTCGCACGGCACAAACACGAGGGTGACCAGAAACCCTGTGAGGTCCGCTGAAGTGGCCCCTCTTCAGCGGAGAGGGAGGATGGTCCGCGGCGGCAGCTTTCGATTCACCACACGGGGGTTTAGGCCCGGGGTTTCACTACTAACCACCACTGGCCATGGTCCTACGACCTCGGCCGTTCTCCTATCCGCCACCCGGAGACGCGCTCGGTAGGTATCCCAACCCCCGAGGTCTTCACTGTTGTAGGTTAAGGTTTTGGAGATCTTTAAATATGTTGTCGCTCCATCTTGTGCGCGGCCTTCCTTTTGGGGGTGTTGTTGTTGGTTGGCTGTTAAATACACGTAGAGGTGTGCTGCTAGGTGGCATTCGTATCACATGTCCTATCCACTGTATTCTCCTGCGCTTGACAATATTCACTATATCTGGTTCATTATAAAGTCTTCTTATTTCTTCATTATATCTCTGCCTCCATTCTCCCCTGTCCTGCACTGGTCCAAAAATCCTCCGAAGTATTTTCCTTTCAAATATCCTTAACCTTTGTTCTTCACTTTGGACTAGTGTCCATGCCTCACATCCATAGCTTAGTATAGGTCTTATTATTGTCTTATATAATCGTATTTTTACTTTCTTTGATATTAATTTTGTTTTAAAGATATCATTCATAGCGAAATAGGCTCTATTGGCTGCGAATATTCTGGCTCTTATGTCTTCCGTCACATCGTTGTTCTCGTTAATTACCGCGCCTAGGTATTTGAAAGTGGTTACTTTATCTATTCCTAAATTTCTAATTACTTGGGCTTCTCCTTGTTCTGGTGATCTTGATATTCTTAGATATTTTGTTTTCACTTTAAGTCCTACTTTTTCAGATTTATCTTTCAGTGTTCTGTAAGCTTCAGTTAAAGCTCTTGCGTCGGTGCTAATCATGGCTACGTCATCTGCATATCCCAAAATCTGACTTTCTAAAGAGGTAGTTATCATGTCGTATAGGATTTTTTTGTATAATTCCGTCTAGAACCATGTTAAATAATATTGGTGACAACGCGTCTCCCTGTCTTAATCCCACGTTGCTGTTCATGGGTTGCGTTGTTTCTCCTCCTACTCTTATCGTGTAGCACATGTCGCAGATATTGAAAAAGAAAAAAGTGTTTCGGGGCAGTAAAAGGTTGGAAAGGATTGGGAGCTGTTGGTGAGAGTTAGTGTATTAACTTCAGTCGACCGTTGAAATTTGAATATTAACAATGTGGATGTGTTACCCAGAACAATCTTGGATGAAGGCTGTAGATAAGTTAAGTGCAGTAGAGAGATTGATGCAACAATTTGAAGCTTTAGAGTTTGAAGCAAATCATGAACAAGTGTATGGTAACAGACTTTTTAGTGTTGAATACTGTGAAGAGTTTGAAAAGAAATATAAACGTGGTATTGAAATTTGTAAGGAATTTAAAGATGGAAAGAGTTGTGCTAGCTGTTTTGTGTTAATACTGATTGAGACAGGTTTAAATGACTTTATTAACGAGTTTAATCGTTTCTTTCCGGAAATAGAACATTTTGAGCAACTAGAAAAAAAGGAATAAACTATGGTGCGGGTAAAGAAGTTTGTGCGCTTTAATGAGACTAAATAAAATTAATCATATGATACTGTGGTCGTACGCCTTTGAACAAGCGAGGAAAAGTGAATGGGAGTGCATAGCTAGAGATAGATTTCGATTCGAAAGAAGAATTCAAATAGTTAGTAATATTTTAAATAATGTTTTAGACAGTAAGCATAGATTACAGATTTACGAGGAGCGATTTAAAGATTTGTAAACTGTTATTTTTGCTATAATTAGTGTAATATGTAAGATTGAACGTTCTATATTTTTGTAATATCCTATAATGATTTTATATATTATGTATAGCAAATGTATCTCTCATATATCATAATAAAACAATAGATAAAATATAAGAATTTATTTATTAAAAAAGTTATTTCATTACAAATTTATCATATAAATAATATAAATTAGATAAAGCACATACAGGAGATTTTAAATGATAAAAGCATGATGGTATCAAAGGGTTTAAAGCTGGCTGTTCGTCAAATTCAATAACTGGTTTAGAAATATAATTTCGTATGTAGACTGCTTTCTCATGACCCTTTACGTAAACGGAATCTGCATCCTGAGTTAATCGTTGAAGAATTCTTGGGAATAAAAAAGTTGGAGTAAAACCTTCAACCCAATCAATACAGTGATGATTATGAATTAACCAGTTTGCTTGCTTTTTAAACTCTGCTTCTAAGGTGTCAAAAGCAAACAATGGTTTAAATATGGTTCCCATCATAAATAGCTAATTCCTTTGGTGTAAATTTTTTTTCAGAGGTTTTGAATCCTTGTACGTCCACTACTGTAATCTGCATAATCAGTTGTTACACCGTCAACCAAAGTATTGAAACTATCGAACTCCGTTTATGACATTACGTTAAATAGTATAAAGTTGTTTAACTGCTTTTGTAAGTGCATTATATGTAAACACACGATCGTGTAGAATTAGACAATGAGCTGTTGTTTGTGCAGGTACGTTTTTGTTGGTTTCAAATTCGATTCTAAGCACTACCGCTCTGGGATTCAATCCATCTTTCTGGTTGAAGCAATCAATAACAACTAAAGGAGCAATATCTCTGAAGGTTGTAGGGGATAGTAAAGGCTCATCCTCTTTTCCATAATAAGAAGATTGAAAATTAGCATACATTTGGTAGAGTGTAGCAAAATGGTTGTTATCAAAATTTATGTTTAAATTATCATATGGATATCTTTCGGTGTTTAAATAAGCTCTTACGTTTTGAATATCGCAGTGATCAAATTTACTCGTATCTTTAGTAATTTCACCCTCTCGACCCGTTTGAAAACCTATTATTAAAAATCTGTGAGTTTCCAAACTTGCTGCCGTTTTAACAGGCCAGGTATGTTTATCCGCTTCCTGAAGAGTTGGGAAAACATGGGTTTCCCAACTCCTAAATGCTATTTGAGTGTCAACATTTTAATCAACGTATTTAGTCAAAGCTAATTCTTCTGCAAGACCGGCAGTGATGTGTGGAACTTTCCAATAAATTTTATCTATTTCAACTGTAACCTTTGGATCAGTACCTGTGAGCGCGTTAATATCCGTGTTACTTCGAATCAACACCAATTCCTGTCTAATATTTAAAATAACTTTCTTGTAATCTTCAGCAAAACGTAATAATCTGCTTAGCGGTATGCAAACGTTGAAATTCCCATTCAAATCAACTGTTGTGTTTTTCCCGTTTGGGAACCATCCAGAATTTTCAAGCATCCTACTATCATTAGGGGTGTCTGATGCATATCCTTTCGTGGTGGATGTTAACCCAAGCTTTCAAAAGGTGTTAAACCCATAACATATTCCGCATCAAGATCGAGAATAATGGGAGGATTAAAATTAGAAGTTAAAACGGATGCTTTATCCGACAATGTGAATGTGATGGACATATCGATACGAAATTTGGATACGCACTAACACAAAACATTATCGACCATATGTATATAGGAACCGCAGTACTAGATGTCCACAGTTGTAGGAATTTAATATTTGCAATTTATCGTAGTTATATTTAATGTTATTCCCGCTACCGTCACTCCGAAAGTAATGTGTTAGCTCTAGAGGAGGTTTTAATTGTCCTATACTATCGAAATATATTATTTTATTACGACGTTTGACATAATCCAATGTGTACATTCCCCAATTTTATCATCAAGATTTACGATTCCACTTTCCGTATCATAAATTTTTTACGGTAAATTGTCTCGCATATATATCCCCCTGAAATGTGGGATTTTTAATTTTTTAACGTAACGCAATAAATCGATATTTGTTAATGCTCTGTGAGGTAGCTTTAAGGAGAGTTTATTTAATAAGGAGTTAAATACAATCCAAGTCCTTTCTTATAAGGTTTTAAATATAAACCTTTTCCAACAGCAGCAGCTTCCATAGATCGATTGTGTCTCTCCGTTTCTTGCAAAGTCTTCGCCGTCTTTTTAGAATCACTAACAGCTTTTGCAGCACCAGCTAAAGATCCTAGAGCACCCAACGCTGCAAATATGGGTATAAGGGGTAAAATACCTCCTGTTTTAGGGATAGGAATCACTCTCTGCTTCGGAGGCGCAATATTTTTTTTAAGAGAAGTTAACGCGATTTTAGCAGTATTCAACAAATTAGAAGTAACGCCTCCTCCAATACGTTTTCGAGCTACCGTCACAGCATTCTTAAAACTAATAGCTCTACCGGAATACTTTCTTTTGCTTCTTTTACGGCGTTTAACACCCATTCCTAATTTAGTTTTTTCCCTTCATAATACCGCTTATAGTGCAGCTGCTTTTCACCAAACGTTGCGTCTTTGGATTTAAATCGTTCCCACGCCTTCTCTCCTAATATGTTATCAGCCTTGCGACGTTCTTCGATTTTATTGGAGGTAGCGTCACTAATATCGTGTTCGTGCCTCATCCAAAGGGTTAATTCCTTTATTACCTCTAGCGAGTCTTTTAGTCAAACGAGTACCTGGTCTACAGAAACGGTATCCGGGCAAATGTAATTCCACAAGTAATTTATTGATGAGGGTGTTAACCAATCCACCACCTCTTCTTCCAACCGCTCGACGTCGACTAAAGTTATTAGAATACCGACGTTTCATTATTAACCTGTCCTCAACAACTATCGAAAAGCGACTGATACAATTTACATAGATAGAAGGGAATGTTGGCGGCGGTTTTATTTTTCAATTTGGACCACTCCTGCCATTTTCGACCACCCCCAATCAGATCCCTTCTCCGTAACACCTCCCCACCCCACCTCCCCAGTGCTGTTTAAACTTCTACATTCATAGATAGGATAGATGCATTATGTATCACAAATAAAAATTTTAAGTTCAAGGTCAAGGTCAACCACCTTCACCCCTCCATTTTAAAATGTGCTCTATGCAGTAGTGGGATGAAGAAATGTATTTATAAGTAAGTTTGCAGTGTTAGTAAAGTATAGTACAGTACAGTAACAGCACAGTTCTAGAGTTAAATGGCATCATCATCAACAGATCCTGCAATTCCTGCTATGGTTGATGAGTGCGACACCACCACCTGCGATCCTCGATTGCTACGATTTTGGCCTCCTTTCGGGATTTTGCAATGCGCAGCGGCGAACCAACACCTAATCGTTTATAGCGGGGTAACTAGTCTTGCCTAATTTAAAAACATTTTGTAGAAAACATTTTTTGTGCTCTTCGAATTTATTTGCTTGAAATAACTGCGAAACAATTAAATGATTAGAAAATATAAATCTATATTCAATCTCCAATACAATTATGTCGCAAATTTCTACTGCAATTGGAAGCTTTGAATCTTCATTTATTTTATTTCTTTTTCTGCATGTCGAGCTGGCACGAAATTATGAAGAATGTAATGCCCAACTTTTTCTATATTACTCCGCAGCACTTTACGCAATATATAATTTTATTTAAAATATACCTATTTTTATCGACATTTTCATTAAAATCTTTAATAGATTATCGATAAGGACGGTCTAGTTGCAATCTGATATCCACATTACTAAGTGAGGCAAAATTCATAGAATTTTTTATATGATTTGCTTATAAAATGTTTTTGTACTTTAATTTTTAAATGTTTTAAGTCAATCACGCCGTTTTTACACCACATTGCGTCATCGCAGAATAACAACCACGGGAAACAGAAGAAAGCTTTTCTTATATCACATCCACAAATCCAATTCAATAAACTCATTGAATTGACTCATTAAAATACCTGTTAACCTCTTTATTTCTATACAATGTTATTATTTGTTTAATAATTAGGGTTGGTTGTGGACGACCGTTTTCTTTTAACTTCAAACGTTCTACAAACTTCAAACCACGTTGAGCTTTAAGTTCCATTATTTTTTGCACAGACATTTTATAGCACCAAATTAAGATTTACTACACAAGAAAATGTCACAGATAAAACCGATCTACGAAAAAATCCCCGAGCATTTTCTTACATGGCATTCATAATCCAAAATTATTTTGCACGGACATCGTACAACACCACTAAATTATAATTACATAACCAACAACTGTTTTCACACTACTAAGTCGTTTACGTGCGAATCCCGTAAATTAGGCGGCTATTGGCATGCGCTTACGACGGACAGCTTACAGCATAATTCTCGGAAGTGCTGGGTCCGTGACCCTGAAGTCTTTAATACGCAGATACTTCTATCTGCTTTTAGCTTGTGTAATATGAATTTTACTGCAATGAGCTTTCTATTTCACTCTTATTCATTTGAAGGCCTTTTAAGCCGGCGGCTTTATTCGGTGGCGTATACCTGAATTGTGGACAAACAGCCATATAGCCCTCGCACAGATTCGCTTAATGCGCGCGAGTTACATATTTCCAACTAGTATGATAAGCACTGTAATCCTAAACCGCTTCTTTTACGATAATAAAGTATGCAAGCTTATTTTAGAATTATAATGAGTTAGTCTTCAGTCTGCATTCGCTTGTTCGCATTGTATGTACTCCTACAATTTGCATTAAACTTTATGTAGTAAAATAAATAAAAGTTTTTTTTTATTAAGTACACGATTGTATACTTAATTGGCGCAGTCGGTAGGATACGTAAAGGGCACAATTAGAATTTTCAAAAATCAAAAATCTATTGTGTTCCTTGAGTATTAACTCTTAATTGCATATTCCGAAAATTCACCACAATCAGAGATCCAGAAGTTTGGCAGAGAACAAGCATCGTCGAAGCCAAGCTGAAAGAAATCTACATCCCAAGAAGAAGCTCGAGTCTATCGGAACACAAATCGTCCATCAGACCCAAGGCAACTCTTCAGGTATCTGTCTATCGCAGACATCCGTCTATCGCAGACATCTATCCATCGAGGATAATAGGTTCACTTGTCAAACCATACACAAGTGACCCAGGAAATGAAAATAACGTAAGAAATTTATATTCTATTAAAGTGAAAAGTGAAATAAATTTGAAATTTAAACAAATAAATACTAAAATTAGATTTAATAACTAGTTTAAGAGCATTTAATTATATAAATTGTCCAAATATCTTGATTTCCTCAGAAGGAGACAAGCCATTGCATAATTTTATAATTAATTATTGCATTTTAATTTATAAGTTCATATTGGAACGTTGTAAGCGAGAAAGTTTGGTGTACTAATAGGGTACTTAATTTTACCATTCTGACTAACGGTCCATGAGTAGGAACCCTGTTAATTATAATAATTATTAACCTTAATATTGTTTTTAAATAAAAGTGAAATAACACTGGCTGATTCCAATTCAGAAAGTTCTTTTAGTGAATCCGAATACCCTGACTACGATATCGAGAACTCTTTAGAGCTTAACGAATTAGTTAATACTTTTGCGAATTTATCTTCTGTAAATTTAACTATGGACCCATCTGTAGCTCAAGCACAATTATACCCCCCAGGATTTCATACGAGTCTTTTGAATGAAATACCTAAATATGAAGGCGTACCATCTGAATTATCAGAATATATCAGAGCAGCTGAGGATATTATTAGCCAATTCTGGCAGGAAAATAATCCCAATGCCTACATTAATAAATTATTACTATCAGCAGCAAGAAATAGATTAAAAGGTGCAGCTCTTGAAGTTGTCAGGCCAAATTATTAAAACATGGGTTGAACTAAAAACTATTTTAATCGAAAACTTTGGAGATCAAAGATCCGAGCTGAATTTACAAATAGAATTATCTCGATTAAGACAATCTAATAAAGAATCACCTATTGATTATTATAATAGATGTAGATCTTTGCTTGCAATATTACACTCAAAAATCGCTCTTTCAAATGAAGCATTAATTATAAAAAATTATAAAGCCCTAGAAGCTAGAAATTTAACATTAACTGCCTATATTGGTGGTCTATTGGAACCATTAGGTTCATTTATTAGGAGTAGAAACCCCTTAACTTTAGAAAATGCCCTCACCTTTGTTAAAACCGAAATAGATATATTTTCAAAATTTTAATAAACAAAGTAATACCTCGCATAACTTTAATAAACAAAATATTAATCCACATACAAATTTACAAAAACGAGAATCACAGAATTTACAGCCACAAAGACATTTCCAAAATCAATTTCCGTTTCAAGCTCGATTTAATCCTAATCAATATAATCAATATCCATCTCGCTATAATCAAACACAACTTCAAAATAATTTACCACAAGCATATAAATCAAATCAACTAAATCCTAATATTCCCCCACAACAATTCTCTGGATTTCAACCCCGATATGGTAAACCAGGACAGAACGTTTTCAAACCCCAAAGAAATTTTCAATCAAATTATAAACCAACACCTATGGGAACCTCTAATATTCAGAAAAGACCTGCTACTCAACAAATGGGTCCTCCTGTTCAAAGACCCAATTTCAATAATACTAATAACTTTAAAGTTAATCAACCTAGAAATTTCACTTCTCAAGAACTTTTTCACAATCAATTACTGGAGGGTTCTATGCCAGATAATGAATACGGTCATTCCCACGTTGAATTACCCGACTACGAATGTGCTGATTATGCAGAAGTTTATCAGCACGAACTTTCTTCTGCGGAAGATAATTGTTATGATGAAATTCAAGACAACCCTGACTCATTCGATAATAATTACGAACATTCCGAGCAAGCCGGAAATTTTTAATTAATGGCCTCGGAATCGATTCATTTTCAATAAATCCCTCACCTTCTCTACCCTATATCCTATTACCTAATACAAAAGAAAAATTATTAATAGATACTGGAAGCTCTAAGACTATTTTGAATCCTAAATTTGTATCTGATAATCTTCCCGAAACAATTTATGAATCAAATTTTGAAATTACTACAAGTCACGGTACCACACAACATCAATACGTTGCTGATGTACCAATTTTAGCTCTTTTCAATGAAGAAGGTAATCATCAAGTATATTTGTTTGATTTCCATCCATCATATATAGGACTTATAGGTTCAGATTTACTTTCAAAATTACCTGCTAATATAGATTATAAATGGCAACATATATAAACAGAAAAAACAGTTATTCCTTTCTTTTATAATAAAATTTTAAATAAACAAAATGAACAAAAAAGTAACCATTGTAATTTTCTGAAACCAATTTCAAACAAAACAATAATGCAAATAAATTTGGAACCAAGAACTGAAAAGTATGTTAAACTACCTGCTATAGGAAATAATGGTATTAAATTATCTAAAAGAATTAAATTCAATAACGACCTCATTATGCCTTCAGCTATTGTAAAATTACACAATAATTATTTTATGACTTCAATAATAAATACTTCTGATAAAGATCAATCGATAACAATTGATCAACCATTCTTTTTAGAACACTACGAAGAATTAAAACCAGAATCTATTCAAATTAATCATCATAATGTCAATGATTATGAATCTATAAAAAAAAATTATCGCAAAATTTAAAAAATAATTTAAGAATAGATCACTTAAATTCTGAAGAGAAATCGTTACTCACAGGATTATGCTACAACTACAAAGATGTTTTCTATCACCCCGAAATACCTTTAACATCCACTAATATAACTAAACATCATATAAGAACAAAAACAGATATACCTATCTTCACTAAAACTTATAGGTATCCACATTGCCATAGATTAGAAGTTAAAATCCAAATAGACAAAATGCTAAAAGAAAATATAATCGAGCCCTCCGAATCACCCTATAATTTCCCAATTTGGATAGTTCCAAAGAAATTAGACGCATCAGGCAAAAGAAAATTTAGAATAGTGATCGATTATAGGAAACTTAATGAATACACTATAGAAGATAAATTCCCTCTTCCTAATATAGAAACAGTTCTGGATAAGTTAGGAAAATCAAATTATTTTACTTTAGATTTGGCTAGCGGATTTCATCAAATAAAAATTGAACATAAAGATAGAGAAAAAACCGCTTTCTCAACAGAAGAGGGACATTACCATTTTAAATGTATGCCCTTTGGACTCAAGAATGCACCTGCTGCATTTCAAAGAATGATTAATACAGCCCTCACAGGTTTAACCCCTTCACAATGCATGGTCTATCTAGATGATGTAATAATATTCTCCACTTCTCTTCAAGAACATATAAATAGGTTAAAGAATATTTTTGAAAAGTGTCGACAAACAAATTTAAAAATACAATTAGATAAATCAGAATTTTTACAACAATCAGTTAAATACTTAGGTCATATCATTACCCCTAATGGAATAAAACCCAATCCGGACAAAATTGAAGCTATAACAAAATTCCCTATTCCAAAAACTAGGACTGAAATAAAATCATTTCTAGGACTCCTTGGATATTACAGAAAATTTATAAAAGATTTTTCAAAAATTACAAAATTTTTAACTACCTGTCTAAAGAAAGATAATAAAATTGTTCATGATAAAAATTTTGTTGAATACTTTGATTATTTAAAAACAATTCTAACTAATGAACCCTTACTACAATATCCAGATTTTGAACAACAATTTGAATTAACAACAGATGCTTCGAAAGTTGCTTTAGGAGCTGTGTTGTCCCAAAATTCAAAACCAATTTGCTATGCCTCTAGAACATTAAATGAAACAGAACAGCGTTATTCAACAATTGAAAGAGAATTACTTGCAATTGTCTGGGCAACTAAAAATTTTCGACCTTATTTATTTGGTACTAAATTTATATTACATACCGATCACAGACCATTAGTTTGGCTTAGAAATTTGAAAGAACCAAATTCAAAATTAACAAGATGGGCACTTAAACTCGAGGAATTCACTTTTGAAATAAAATATTTACCGGGTAAAATAAATAAAGTCGCTGACGCTCTATCCCGAATTCAGATACATCCCACTATAATCGATGATAACATAATTAATGACATTGATGACATCATACATGACGTAGAAAGTTTAAGAACACCCGATCCAAATTCAGATCCTTTTAATATGAGTATTCTACCTGAAAGATCAGATACCCCCGACTTTCAAGATTTCGAAATACCTCTATTTGATCCACCTATAGAAAAGGAAACAAATGATATACCCAATGAAAATAATTCTCTAGTAGACACTATTCACACACAATTAGAATCAACACCCACTATAGATATTTGCGAGAAACCCTTACAATATCATTCTAAACAAATAGAATTTATAGAAGCAATTTTACCAAAATTAATTAAAGTAACTAAATACGATGATAATCAACATTTCTCAGTGTTTCTTAACCAATCTAATAAGATCGACAAATTTAATGAATTATTAATTGAATATTGTGAACCAAATACCCATTATTACTGCCATTTCTCTAATGAAAATCTATATCGAGATTTTTCCAAATATATTATTTCCAATTCTAATGAAAATACACCAAAATTTCATAAATGCATTACACAAGTTACTTATGTAATTAACCCTGAAAATAGAACGGAAATTATTCAAAAATATCATGAAAGCAATCATAGAGGAATAAATGGAACTCTAGAACATTTAAAAAGAAAATATTATTGGAAAACAAATACTTGTAGTAGATAATGAATTCGATAAACAACCCTTAAAAAGTTTCGCCAATTTACACCAAATAAAACTCCATGTAACTACACCTTATAATCATACTTCAAACTCACCCGTAAAAAGATTACATTCTAATCTAATTGAACGATACAGATTATTAAAAGATTTCCCAGAAGAAAGAAAAATCCCTTATGCAGTTTTAGCATACAATAATACTATACATTCTAATTTAAAGTATACCCCATTTGAAATCTTATTTGGACATACAGAATGCAAAAACCCCTTTGATTTAGATTATACTAAAACTTTCCTAGAAAGTTACGTAAATGATCATAAAAACAGAATGAATGACATTTATCATAATTTATCCGAAAAACAAGAAGAGACGAAAGAAAAACGTAATGAAAAATTAAATAAATCTCGAGAAAAACCTATATTCAAAATTAATGATAAAGTTTATATAAAAACCTTAAAAAGAAATAAAAAAGAACCCAAATTTAAAGGACCTTATACTATCATTAAAATACATGAACATGATACCTACGACTTGACAACCAGTAAAACAAAATCGATATTAAAAAGACATGCTAACGATTTACTTCCTGTTGTTACAGAAAAATCCTCATCCTCTTCACCTGGACAATCGTCCTTGGAGATGTAAACGTTCAAACCTTGAAAGATAACCCAGGAATATACCCATTAACCAAGGGAAATGCATATTTAAAAGAAAGTGATTGGACATTGATAAAAATTTTAGATTATTCTCCTATATTAGAAAACTATGACACTTTAAGACGAAACATTATTGACATCATCAATAAACTCTCTAAATCACCCTTTAAAAATAAAAATACCATATCTGATTACAACAACCAATTATTAATTCTACAACAGTATTTAAAGAAAAGCGATCAATTAATTGCTCAGCTATTCCCTACTATTAAACATAAAAGAAGCATCATTGATGGTGTAGGTAGTGTAATTAAATTTATAACTGGAAATTTAGATGCAGATGATGGAAAAAGATACGAAAAACTAATTGATAATTTAACTCAAAATTTCAGAAAAGCAGAAAATTATATTACTAGAACAAGCACAAATACTAAATGACACAATAAATGTATTCTCTGAAAACATAAAGCAATTGTCTAAAAATCAAGACTTATTAAATGAAAATCTTAATAAAATGTTTGGACAAATTAATGAAAGTATAACCCTTGTTCATGAAAAAGTAGCTGTACTAAATTTATTAACTCAATCTACCTTTTCATTACAACTTTTAATAACAACTTTAGAAGAGTTAGAAAATTCCCTAACTTTTGCCCAAAATCATCAAATTCACCTTTCTTTAATTGAAAATGATGATTTAATTGATACATTAAACAACCTAACCACCAGTTTGCAATCTCTTCAGACAAATACTAACAAACGATTATGTCTACCCTATCCTGTAAAGCTTGAAAATCTTCACTTATATGAAACACTAATAAAACTTAAAGTCTATCAAAAAGGCTCTACCTTTACATTTATTTATGAGATACCTTTGATCAAAAATATTGAATATCAGTTAATTCAATTAATTCCTTTTCCCGCATCCTTAGGAAACGAACAATTTCAAATGATCATTCCAACTTATAATACTATTTTGTTTAATAATCAATATAGTGTACCAATCGATTTGTATCAATGTATACCCATATCTAATCATTATTTTTGTGACCGAATTAATCATTTTACGATCCCCAACGAAAAATTGTGTGAAACACAATTATTGTCATTTCATAACAATCAAACTTGCACACCATATTTATTTGAACTTAAAACCATTAAAATAATATCCATAACAAAATCTTCTTGGGTTATTAGTTCTCCTAACAAACTACTTTTTGACATTAAATGTAGAACATTTCAAAATAGAAAGTCAATTGATGAATCTATACTAATTAATATTAGCCCAGAATGTGTTGTTCAAATCAATAATAATGATATGTTATTTAATTTAGAATCCACTAATAGATATGATATATCCTTAGATATACCATCTATTGACAAAACTCGAAACCATCAAAAATCAATAAATCTATACACTATTGACTTAACGCATATAAATATGCATAAACTAGAACAAGATCAACTTAAAATAAGCCATCAAAAAGAAACATTGTTAAGTATTAACAATGCCCCGATTGGCACCAGTTTAGGTATTGGATCTTTTATATTAATCATAATAATTATAATCATAATAATTCTTGTTATTTTATATACCTATTGTAAACGTGACTCCTTCACTCAATTAATTCATAAGCATGTAATACAAAAATCACTTAATGAAAAGACGAATTTAAATGAACCTCGTGAAGTTATTCCACTTGTTCAAATTTGCTCTTGATTTTAATGAAAATTCTAATTTTTTTATATAGATTGTTTTTGTAAATCTATACAAAAATCTTGCAATGGAGGAGTTACATATTTCCAACTAGTATGATAAGCACTGCAATCCTAAACCGCTTCTTTTACGATAATAAAGTATGCAAGCTTATTTTAGAATTATAATGAGTTAGTCTTCAGTCTGCATTCGCTTGTTCGCATTGTATGTACTCCTACAATTTGCATTAAACTTTATGTAGTAAAATAAATAAAAGTTTTTTTTTTATTAAGTACACGATTGTATACTTAATTCGCGCGATATTCAAACATTCGAAGTTTTCGGATCCTGTGGCAGCTCTTTAATAAACGTTCTCGCATTGAAATCTTATACAAACGTTAACTATAAAATATTTTTTAAATTTTTATAGAGTGTAATATGTTATGTACTCAAACAAAAAGTAATTATTTTTTTCTTATTGCATTGGGAGGTCATTGACCATTTGACCCAATGGAGAAACCGCCACTGCCATCAGACACCAAATGGTATCTGGTTAATACTTTAATTCTTTGACATTTTGATTATTGTAATATAGTATATTATAGCTATTTAAACGAAGATATAAAGAATAAAATGCAGGTAGCACAAAATGCTTGCCTGAGGTACTCATACAGAATTAAAAATATTAAAAGTGACTATGGCCATGTTACATCACATTATAAAAATTTAAACCTATTAATGAACGAAAGATACACTGTGACTAAATGTAAAGCGATATTTAATTTAATTAATTCTAGTTCACCTATTATCTGATGAATACCCTATTGAAACGCTCGGTTGTACACAATCTGAATCTGCGTAATAAAAACATTACTCAATTCCCATTCATAGAACAGTAAAATTTAAGGGATGTTTTCAGTATTCAACAGCAATTTTGCTCAATAAATTTTGTGATTTATTCCATAAATGCTCATCGAGTGAGATGCTCGGTATGCGACTTGCAGCCACTTTATTAGAATTGTATTAATATTAATAACTATTGTATGGTTTTTGGTAGTAGTTAGATTGTGTTAATTGTTGGGCAGGGATGAAAAATAGCTCTACTGATTCGATATTTTTTTGATTTTGTAAGCTCATAGAGCTCGAAATGAGCTACAATTTGGTTCGTGTCCCAGCCCACTAATTTGAATTCTAATTCTATGCATTTTTGAAAATTTGTGCTTTAACGCCTATTTACTCAAAAACTAGTATTCAAATCGAGATGAAATTTGATATTGGAAATGCCCTAGTAGTACACAATTTATTATAAGCTACGAGAATTTTTGGAACTACTAAAAGTACAAACAAAAACATATTAAAATTTGACTTTTTCAAAAAAGTATTGGTCAAAAACTGGTAACGCGACTTTTTTTATAATTTTATAGGCTAATAAGTAGGGTAAAAATGAGAGTTCTGGATCCACCTCCCACCACTTGACCTCCACCCCTACCGCACTAGTGCTATAGGATCGTGAGGATTTTTATGAAAGTGCTGGTGCTGTTGCAATACTACAATTATTTGTAAACAATAATCTTTGCCAGACTTTCACCGAGAGTGTGAAACTTATTAAAATTTTGTGTACTTTGCCAATGACAATGGTGGAAAGCGAGCGTTGCTTCTCTACTTTAAAAAGAAAAACACATTTTTGCGTAACACGATAGGGCAAGAAAGGTTAAGTGCGTTAGCTGTGTTAAGCATAGAAAAATCGTTAATTAACGACATTCACAATTTTAATGAACTAGTGATAGATCGTTTTTCCAACGCGAAGGATCGACTTGAAATATAAGTCTACCTAAAATTTGGCTGGGTAAGTACATTTTTATCGAAAAGTATTTCAAATGACCCCCCAGTACGCCACACCACCACGAGCCGCCACTGTCTGATGGTAACACAAACTTAAATATAAAGAGCGATTTTAGTTTAAAATACACTAAACTACACATTTTTAGGCTACGTGGTTTTCAAAGCTTAGGTGCTGATCTATGATTACACCAAGATTTTTAACGCGGTCAGATAATTGTATAACGCAGCCATATAATGTAATATTTTCCACCAAATTATAACTTGCTTTAGCACACGTTATAGATGTTCCGATACACATTGCTGAGGTTTTTGTGGGATTCAGAATCAGCCCGTTGTTGTTTGACCATTCAGAGATTAGCGATAAGTTAAAGTTAAGTTGTGACACTGCTTCATTCACTTCATCAGTACTGCATGTGAGCATGTAGATTTGGGTATCGTCTACATACATGTGGACACTACACTGTTCTGTTAAAATCCGTGGAAGATCAGCAGTAAAAATAGTAAATAAAATGGGACCTAATACGCTCCCTTGCGGAACACCCAAAGTAACATTAACTTCTTGTGACATTAGGTTATCAACTTTCACTATCTGACTGCGTTGTGCAAGATAATTCCAAAACAATTTTAAAACCATACCATTACAACCGTAGTACTGTAATTTTGCTATCAGCAATTCATGATTGATAAAATCAAAGGCTTTACTGTAGTCGAGTGATACCATATATGTTACTTCCATCCTGTCAATGCTTTTCGCAAAATCATCGGTAATTTTTGTAAGTGCAGTGAATGTACTGTGGTCATGCCTAAATCCTGATTGAATGGAAGGGAGAATCTTGTTTAAATTTAAATGTTCTATTAATTGCCGAGATTATTTTTTCCAGCACTTTTGATGCGGTGGGAAGAACGCTGATAGGCCTCAGTTCATTTAGTTGATTTGCAAATGTGGTTTTAGGTAGCGGTGTTATAATAGTTTTTTCCATAGATCAGGTATGTTTTCACTTTCAATACAGGAATTTATCAGGTGCGTAAGAGCCCGCCCGCCCGTTCCCTCCCTCCCTCATTCACTCATAAGCACGTGCGAAAATATAGAAAGTCATTGTAATCAACATTTACTAACAAATACTTGTTTACATGTTATTTAAGAGATTACAATTTTTACTACAACAAACTATTTATGTAAATTACTATTTACTAATAAATCCAATTACGCATCAGGTGGACAGGAATCGAACACACCTTTGTTCCTCATACGGTCAAATTCCTTATCAATGTCGTAATTCCTAAAAATTAGATAAAGTAATTACATTTTTTTTACAACTAAATGGAACTTATTTAAGAAAAAAACATACATCGTAACTTTCTATTCCAAAATAATAGAAAATACTTACTTATAGAAGTTCATGTAGCTTGCCTTTCGAACATCATTTATTAGCAATTTATAAGCAATACCACCAACAATGCTCAATCCAATAGATACAATTAAATTTTTTTTAATCTGATTATGCAAAAGTCTGCGTAATTCGGGTTTCGCAACTGCAGACATCTGCAAACAATACCAATCTGGTAAAAATAATATATTAAAATTAATCAATTTTTATATGTTTAGGCCATGGCCTTCTAAATTTTTTACACACTCAATTTTTTTATAAAAACAGATTAACCCTTTCCTTGTTAGGCTCCTACTATTAAAAAAATCACAGAAGGTATGATCATAACTAAGGGTCAGATTTCAGATTTGACGTTTATCTGAGAATTTTTTCAGAAATTAAATGTTAATCTTCAACTCACATGCCCAAAACACTTATTTTAGATATTTGTACCATCAGAGGTCCCAGCAGGTTTTTTCATATTTTTTTAGGACAAAATTTTACACTTCATTTCAGGACAATTTTAGAACTTTTTTTCCATATATCTATGTATTTTTAAACAAGCAAAAATTAAAGTCAATATATTTATTTTTTTTCTGTTTATAAGTTTGCTACATTGCAAATATTATGTAAAAAAAATAGTTGAAGTATGGACCACCGTGCTCCGATTTTTTAAATGTCGAAAAGTTTTGATTTGGTTCGATAACTGTCAAAAGTGACAACGTAAACCAGCTATTGTGCTGTGCTGCCACCTGCTAAGATGATTTGTTTCTTTATCAGCAATCCGTCCCTGCGCGGGTGCTTTAAAGTACCGCTGATAGACTAAAGACTATTTTTTTAACGCGCTGGGAGACAAGGGGTTAAAACACAAATTTTAAAAAAATAACGAACTAAATTGTAGCTCATTACCAGCTCTGAGCTTACAAATTTGAAAAAAAAACGTGTGGCCAGTTTTTGAGCAATATTTTTTTGAAAATATTTTCACTTCATAGCTTTTATCTTTTCAAAGGTTTTTGTGCACAGCAACAAGGTGTACCTTAAGGACTATTACGATAAAAAATTTGAACCCAATCTGTCAACTTTTTTTTGAGTAAATCAAGTCAAAATTTTCAAAAAATCGTAGCGGACGCCGTTTTCAAGCTAGAATGTTTGAAAAAATGTTGGAATTGTCCTAAAGTCTTCTATAATATTCCAGTTTTAGAGTTTAAAAATTGGTTTTCCAGAAAAACATGTCTAGCTTCCACTTCCGGTTCGGATTTTTTTTGAAGCTTATTTCCCCGATGAATTATTGATACGATAAATTTTAATTAACATTGTTAAAAACTAAAATAAGTCATCAACCACAAGAAAATGCTCAAATGTGGATGAGGCCTAAAATGCAGTGATTTTAAGGTCTTACAGTTTTCTTTGCCTTAGCCTAGTCCTAGTCCTAAGAAATCATAATTATCATTGGCTAAGAAAAAGTTATTACGTTTCCTACTATAGGTTAGGTCTTAAGACTAAGACCACAGTATACAGGGTGATTTTGGGAACCGGGCCACTATTGCCAACTTTTTTATTATTAAAGATACAAAGTTGCTTAAATTAGAAAAAGAGTGTAACTCTTTCTTCTGGTTACGATGGCAAAAACTAAAAAACCATTGCGTATCGCGTTTTCGAGTTATTTGTTAAAATGACTTTTTTTTATATTTTTGCATTGAAAATTTTATTCTCTTTAAAAAAGTATAAGGTCAAACTATGATTAAATTAACAAATAACGCCATATTTTAACTTTTAATGGTTTAATAATATAATCGTAACAGCCGTGAAACAAAAGCTACTTGTTTTATGGTATAGGCCAAAATATCATTAAATTAATATGTATAAGAGTAATTAACATAGTAACTGCTCTTATTGGGCACCATCAGTATCTGTTGTAGACAGCCATATTTTAACTTCTTCTTCTTCTTTATCTTTCACCTCTTATACCCGAAGGTGTCGAGGACTTTCACTCCGGGTAGGCTCTTCGCTTGTGTAATAGGAGGTAGTGGGGCCTTTGGCCTTTAGACCGCTACGCTCCTGAAGCTTATGCCACCCTTCATGTCCATTCATTCCATGTCATTCACACACATGTGTTTAATTGTATGATTTTTATGTTGGCTATGACTTTGTTACTTTTAATACTTTAAAACATAATCGCAACAGCCATGAAACAAAAGGTAGAATTCGCTTGTTTTATCGTATCCATTTTCACATTTAACAGTTGTGGTAATTATATTTAACATTGAAGATGAATAATTTTACCCATAATGAAAAAGTTGATAATTATGTTAGAAGTGTATTTTAGATCTAAAAATTCTAATAGAACCTACTTCAAGAAGCTGAAACGGCTCCTACGTTTAAACAATAAAGCGTTTTCAAAACGAAAAGTCTATCCACAGCGACAGATTTCTGAAGATCAAGAAATTTTGGTACTGGCTTACTTTGAAACTCATCCTCAACATTCAATATGCAACGCAGTTGCAGATTTAAATATTTCCGTCAGTGTAATTCATAAAGTTTTGAAGTACAAATTTAGACCTTGGACAATCAGAAAAGTGCAGCGTTTACACAATGGTGATGCCTTACGAACAATCCGATTTTGTCATTGGTTTTTGGAAAAACATGACCAAATTGAAAGTTTTGCAATGCATATTATGTGGTCAGACGAGACTAACTTTTCAAACAATGGAATGTTTAATACAAAAAATCAGCATTACTGGAGCCAAAACTTTGATAGTTAGAGAAAGAGCTCATCAAGTTCGATTTAACGTAAACGTGTGGGCTTGCATATTTCAAAATAACATTTATTTTCACGTTTATCAAGGCACTTTGAATGCAAGAGTGTATTTAGAATATTTGGGACCTATTTTAGACGACTTAGATGACTTGCCCCTGCAGACATGAATTAACACATACTACCATCAAGACGATGCATCCCTACATAACGCTGGTATAGTAGGTAACTACCTATATAATCAGTTTGGAAACCAATGGATTGGAACATATGGGCCTGTACGTTGGCCCCCTTAGGTCACCAGACATCCTCTAGATTTTTTTCGTTGGGGCTATCTAAAGGATAATGTTTACCGAGATAGATACAACAGTGTAGAAGATTTAGTCGAATCCATTACAAATGCATTAGTAAACATTGACCGCGGAATGCTACGTCGAGTTTCGAATATTGTAGTTAGAAGAATTCGCTGCTGTCTACATAATGATGGTCCCCAATTTGAACAGTTATTATAATAATTACTCATATCCACATTTTTGTGTTAATGTAATGATATTTTATATACCATAAAAGCTTTTGTTTCACGGCTGTTGCGATTATGTTATTAAACCATTAAAAGTTAAAATATGGCGTTATTTGTTATTTTAATCATAGTTTGACCTTATACTTTTTTAAAGAGAATAAAATTTGCAATTCAAAAGTATAAAAAAATACAGGGCGTTACGTTTAAAAAAAAAGTCATTTTAACAAATAACTCGAACACGCGGTGCGCAATTGTTTTTTCGTTTTTGCCATTGTAACCAGAAGTAAAAGTTACACTTTTTTCCTAATTTAACCAACTTTGTATCTTTAATAATAAAAAAGTTGGCAATAGTGGCTCGGTTCCCAAAATCACCCCTGTATACCTAGTAGGTATATACTGTGGTAAGGCTAGGACTAAGGAAAAAATATAAACCTAATTACTAGATCAATTTTTATTTTTCTAATTTTTAGTTAATTTTACTAATGAAAGTGTATTTGTGTAACACCATTGTAAAGAGAATTTCAACATCTACCACAAATGCTTAAAATATATAGGGTGATACATTTAAAAAAATACAAGGTATGTCTGTAACTTTTCTATTCGAGATTCAATTCTTTTTCTGGTTTACTGGTTCAGGGTGGCCACTTAAAACTGCTTTTCAAATTCCCTGACTAATAAACTTCAGTTTTCCCCGACTCATTTTTATGGTACAAAAACCAATTTCAACTGCTTTTTTTTAAATAACAATTGTAACCCAACATAAATTAGCAAAGTAAACTTAAATTACTTTATAGCAAATGGAAATTTTTCAACAAGTATAACAAAAAACAAAATCTAAACTTTAAGGAAAAACCAAATGATATAAATATAAATTTTATAAACATATAATAATAATAATAATATTAATTTATTTTATTTATTTTGCAGGCAAAAATAAAAATATTAAAATAATTGCATTTTACAGAATTTTACCTGACTATTTCGTGAAATTCCCTGACTTTACGTTGAAATTGGTACAATTCCCTGTTTTCCCCAACCAAAATAAAAAAATTCTAAATTCCCTGACTTTTCCCTGTTTTCCAAAAAAGTGGCCACCCTGTGGTTACATCCGTGAGGAAATTTTGTACAACCTTATTTTTAAAATATAAGAGAATACTATAAATATGAATCTTCCACCACCAGCTAAGGTTAAAGCAGATGATAGGAATGACAACAAAACCAACTAGTAATAGATTTATATTAGTGTTCTCTATAATATTTTTTTGTGCTGTTTCTTAATTAAATTAGAATAAACGTTTTCTGGTAACTGAAATGCGTTTTGTTACATTTTCAATTTTCAGATAAAAATATATTTCGAGAATGAATAATACTTTTTTATTTTATTGTAAATAAAACAATTCTTAACTTCAACAGGTTTTTCATTTAGCTTTATGCGTATTTCATCGTGTTTACACGTCACATTATCAAAAGCAAGATTAAAAGTAAACAGTTCGTGTTGCTATACGAACAATAAATCTTCGTAACTTGATTTTGGTTTTATATCCCCAGATGACTTGATTTCTCATTCGAAAACGTCTAATAACGGTGAATTTAAGAGATCAATTTGTTCATTCATTAAAGGTACAGATTTTAAATGTTTATGAATTTAAAATGCTTCTAGTATATCCAACTTACGTTTGTCATCACAAAAGTGTAAAAATTTAATAGTGTTATTAGATGTCATTGAATGATTGTGTTCTAATAAGTGTTTACCGTAATTGAATTGAGTGTTTATACTTGTAACAACGTACGTGTTCCTTGTACCTAATATCAAAATTTCTAAATTGTTTGTCTTATATAAACCGAATTACAGTGCGAGCAATCTAATTTGTAGATGCCTTATGTTAGTAAATTGTCTGTTTTTCCTTTAGCATTAAACAAAGTGTTTAAAATGTTTTTTGTTGTTTTAAAAGTTATTTTACATTTATTTGTTTTGTTTATAATTTTGGCAATTTTTTCTGATTTACTGCCAAAATATGGAATTGGGGCGTATTTCATTTTATCTGATGAAGTAGTTGGATAAATTTTCTGAATAGCTAATTTATAATTTTTAAAGAAACCGTTAAAGCCCTATGTATCATGGACCCGTGTGCTGCTAATGTATGTATTTTATGATGACAAGAATCGTGTGGTATTGTAATGTCTGTAGGTTTTCTATAAACAGAATATTCAAGTTTATTATTTGAATTAATTTTGCATAATAAAATTTATTTCGAAAAAGATGTGGCTTACCCATGGGAAGTCCAATTTCACCCCTTTTAGCTAATGTATTTATGGAAAATCTAGAAGATCAAATATTTGAATCAAACCATTCTGAGAAAGTTATATTTTGGTTTCGTTATGTTGATGACATTTTAGCATGTTTTGATAGTTCATTTAAGTTAATAAATGAATTTTTGATTTTTACAGCTTGCACCCAAAAATAACATTTACACTAGAATTGAACAAAATAGGTCTATTAACTTTTTAGATTTAAACATAAAAATTAATTCAAATAATAAACTTGAATATTCTGTTTATAGAAAACCTACACAAACGGATATTACAATACCACACAATTCTTGTCATCATAAAATACATAAATTAGCAGCATACAGGTCCATGATACATAGGGCTTTAACGGTTCCTTTAGGTGAAATAAATTAGTTATACTCGTGTAATAGAGAAATTTCGATTAATAAACAAATTGCATACAATAATGGTATTAATACTCAACTTATTGATACATTAACTACAGATAAAAATTATAAATTAGCTATTCAGAAAATTTATCCAACTATTCCAATTCCATATTTTGGCAATAAATCAGAAAAAATTGCCAAAATTATAAACAAAACAAATAAATGTAAAATAACTTTTAAAACAACAAAAAACATTTTAAACACTTTGTTTAATGCTAAAGAAAAAACAATTTACTAAAATCAGGCATCTAGAAATTAAATTGCTTGCACTGTAATTCGGTCTATATGGGATAAACAATTAGAAATTTTGATATTAGGTACAAGGAACACATAGGTTGTTACAAGTATAAACACCCCTATAAATCCAATTACGCCAAACACTTATTAGAACACAGTCATTCAATGACATCTAATAACACTATTAAATTTTTGCACTTTTGTTTTTCATTCAAAAATATCAAACATTTAAAATCTGTACCTTTAATGAATGAACAAATTTATCTCTTAAATTCACCGTTCTTAGACGTTTTGGAATGAGAAATCAAGTCATCTGGACGCAGATATAGAAAACCAAGATCAACTTATGAAGATTTATTGTTCCTATAGCAACACCAACTGTTTACTTTTAATCTTGCTTTTGATAATGACGTGTAAACACGTTGAAATACTTATAAAGCTAAAATGAAAAACCTGTTGAATTTAAGAATTGTTTTATTTACAATAAATTAAAATGAAGTTCAACGAAGTAAAGCTCGAACTTATAAATAAAATGAATAATATTGCTTTAATTTTCAAAATCTCCCAAAATTAAAAAAAAATTGTATCTTCCAGTACACAGATAATGAAACTTAAAACTAAATTACTTGGGAAAAAAATACAACTAATATGGCCAGTTACAATTTAGAAGTTATAAGCATTTTGTTGTTTTTTGTTTTTCATGAAAAATATTTTGTTCATGTATCATTTTGCAACAATGGGCATTTCAAAGGAGATTCCTAATGATCTGTTTGCTTTCCAGAAGCAAAAAATTGTATATAGACGTATACTCCATGCCATAGAAATCGTTAAAATATTTTGTTGTAATACTTTATTCATTATTTTATGCATTGATATAATAATTGTATCACCACAACCAGTTTAAAACAGAAAAAGTAAGTAAGGTAGTAGATAAGTACATTTAAAAAAAAAAGTTTAATATTATGTCATTGCAGTAACCATAACACTTTTTATTGTAATACTATAACTAAGTTTAATTTATAAATAAATTAAAAATCTGTCTCAGTACTTGTTCCGATTTTTACAGTGTCCATTGTACATTAGTGTTTATTATGATTAACAATCTACTGAAAATATATATAGAAACCTCATATAACCTGATAATGTTTTCATC
This sequence comes from Ctenicera cuprea, assembly GCA_958336395.1. Lineage (NCBI taxonomy): Eukaryota > Metazoa > Arthropoda > Insecta > Coleoptera > Elateridae > Ctenicera > Ctenicera cuprea. Next base: position 41,215,399 of record OY284486.1, read on the forward strand.
AGGTTGTATGTGGTTTTATGCGGTTTTTGAAACAACCAGGTTCATTTTGTATGAGGTTTTATGAGGTAACTGAGGTGATTTTCAGTAGGGAAGCTGAATGTGCTCTCTTAAACTATAGAAAGAAATTGGAATAACATTGATTTTAACATTGATATACTAGTGACCAAAAATAGACGAGGTATTTAACAAAAAATTAACTTCCTAATAGGGCTTACAAAATAGATATTAGTCGCGTAACAATTTACAGTTCGACCAACAAAATTTTAGATAAAGGTTGGCCACGGAAAACAAAATTCTTGTCGGAAATTGGTTCATAAAGTCAGAAAATGTCATATGAAAAATTGTTTTTATTTCAATCAAAGATTTAAATACATTTACATTAACGCACGCATTTTTAATTAAATTTTCCCATTTTTCAAAAATTGCATTTTGCAATGTATTTTCAATATGGTGCAAGTTTTCTATTAATTATTTAACTATAACTCAATTTAAACTAAAATATTTCTAAATGCAGTGTGTCCCATTTTGCTTGGAACCGCCCCTATACAAAAATTCTTTTTCTACTCCCATGTTTTAATTTACTTATTAAGTGTGCGCTGCCTATACTATAATGATACCCATTTCAATACAGATTTTCATTATGAAATGACCCAAACTGACCAATAGCAGCACAGCATTGTTTTTGGTAATAATGGTTACAAGAGCTGTTGACATTTCTCAGTTACCATCGTAAAACAGTTTGAGTTTTTTTAAAGTATAAGTTTCACATAAATTGTTTTAATGAATATTTTTTTTAAATAACTAGTCGTAGAAACAATTGCTGCCGCTCATGTCGTAATCTCATTCGTGTATTAATAGCTATCATTATAGATTCGTTGCATAATATACTATTTTTCCACAATTGAAATCGGTTTTTTTATGGTATGGAGATTTAAAAACACAAACCTTAGTAGACTAATTATGCATACAGTCCCCACTCCCAAAAAGTGTACCTAAAAAGCAGCCTCGTTTAGTATTTTTTGATGCAATCAGTTTCTAAAGATTGCCTTTTTGAGCAGGTTGGTAATCAATTAGTAAGTAAGTATATGCCCATTTTGCAGCCACATGCTGTCTAGTTAACTGTTATTTTGCAATGTATTACTTACACTTCTTGTAGGTGCGTACGAAAAGTTGGGTTAATGAATAAATAAGATTTGGCATGTAGTGGTAAAAATACAAACCATTTTACGTTTCAAGGGGAATCAATGTGCTGTGAGAGGAGTATGAGTACAGATATTTATGCAAGCATACCCGGTTTATTGTTTTTCTACGTTTGTGTTTAAAAGTGATATTGGTTCCATGCAGCAAACTCAACTGTTAAATAGAATTCTGTTGAATGCTTATGATATCAAGTGATTACTGTTCCTTATGATTGGTATTCATTTTATATATCTAAGTCAAAAAATTAGGTACTAGTAAATTATTTTTTGTGCACATAGAACCGTTTTATATTTTGAACTCAGTCATTAATCTCTTTTAAATGCTTTTTCTTTTAATCATAATGATGAAGAATGAATACCTTTAAACAGTATGTAACTGCGTGGTCTCAACCGAATGAAACAGTAACAGTAAAGTAGGTAATAAGATAGTGGTCCTTAACAAATAAAACAAATGGGCGAGATTTGGAGCTACAGCAACAAAAGTTGTAAAGCCTTGTTGTAACAAATGATATTTTCAGTTTTAACTGCAGTTTTTTTTATTTGTTTTTACATCCTTTTTATTATTAATAAGCATCTACCAAACTAATAAGATATACATATGTAGGTACTCGGAACTTTAAGGTTACAAATTTAACGACCGCTTTTAGTCATCTGTTGATAATTCCTATTAATTATAAGGAAACCCTTTTTCTTTCACAGTCGGGTATCTAAACAATAATTATAAATACTTGGTTTGGGAATATTCGAAATTAGTCGTGATATAGGAATTATGTAATAATGTTCTGTATAAGTATGCACAATTTTTCTGGGAATATCTTTAATCTCACCTTCTAGTAATTTTATTTCAAATCTAGTGGTATTTCAAGCACAAATCCTCACTTTCTTCGTATTATTGTAATAATACTACGCCTTTTCCAAAATTCACGATAAAACAGCGGACATGAGAACCTAGTACGCAATAATAATTGGAATAATGTGATTGTGAGAATCATCAATAGGAGGTACCTACAGTGTTGCCAGTGGAGTAAAGAAGAAATGGCCTAGATTTTGAGGGAGCAAATAATATTCTTAGTCAGGGGAGAAAATTTATTGAACATAAATTTCCAAGACGATTTTCGTGAAAATATTCTTAGAATTCTTTAACTAGGGGAGGATTGAGTAATCCCCGCTCCCTGAATCGGAAAGCCGCTTTGTTAATAATTTTCAGGACTGATTTACGTTTTTAATTTATCCCAAACAATTATCCGCCATTTTCATATTAAAATATCAAATTACGATTAAAATGAATTATTACAATTAGGTAAATTATAAACTAATAGTTTATAGAATAATTGTCGATTTTAAGGTACAATGATTTGAACATGTATTTATAAATTCTAGCTTTACTTCATTGAAGTCCATATTTAATCATTATAGGTATATAAAACTTAATTACTTCAACAATATTTATTTTCACGCTACCGGCAATGTAAGTAGGCCTTACATCCATAGCTACAGGGATCATAAATGGCTGATAACATTCGTGTACTAGTTACCCTTGACGACGGAACTTAATAGTGTCACTTACATCCTTAGGAAAATAATGTTGATTTTAACTGTTCGTTGATATGGTAACAAGCACAGACAACTTAGAATAATGGGGCTTTTAAAAAATAATTCCGATGACAGCTGTCAAAACGAACTTTTAAAAATATGATTAAATTTCTACCTGTAGGCCTACTTACATTGCCGGTAGCTTGAAAAATTTAATAAGTAACACGGAATGTATCGACTAATAACATCCTCGGCAGGCGACAACCTTCGGCTCCGCCTCAGCTCGTATTCGCGTACCTCGGATGTTATTAAAAATTTTGGTTTTAGAAGAAGCAAAAAATCTTTAGAGAATATGACAAATTTTAGAAGCGATACTATGGAAAACTTGTTTTTTCTCCCAGTAGATAAAAAATCCCTAAAATTAAAGAACAATTGTCTAATCTGCTATCACTGAGTACACCTCTATTATTACTTCTTAGATCAAATGAGATATATTTTCAATATGAGAAGATCCTGCATAGGGATTCTAATTGCTCGATACGCTTCGAGTACGCCATCTTTTCGGCAAACTGCGATTCTAAAGTGCTATCGTGTCGAGTCGCTATCGAGTAGATCCGCCATTTTCTCACGGTAGCTTCGTAGGTCCCGAGTTCGCCAAACGATGTATGCATCTTACTCCAATATAACATGCTGTCCTTTTCTTGTCGAAGATCGGCACGAATTTCAAAGAAGGAGCCGGCAATAAATAGCAAATGTTTAAATTTAAATTAGGAGGTACGTGAAAAGCTTCTTATTCATTGTGTTTAACACTTCTTCAAAGCATCTTCAAGCAGCAAGTTTACGTAGTTTCTCTTTGTTTCATTAATTATGTTAGTTAATTATGTAAGTAAAGGAAAAACAAATCGTAATTGATAATTAATTAACTTATGCATTTTTAGAGCGCATTTTAAAGTCACCAATGCCCAATAGGAAATTTTTATCTTTTTCCTAGAAAGTCACACCGAGTTTGCTCGACGCAGAATAAACTCCTCTAATGGAAAAGAGGTTTATAAGAGGCTGTTGAAGGATTTAACTATTAGATTAAATTCTGCAGGTTTAGGAGAAAAATCCGTAGAAAAATGGCAAAAATAAGTTACTCTAATTTTTTTTAAGTTTCACAAAAGCAATACCTACTTAAAATACTTGCCTATGATCTTTATAACACCACTCATTAAAATTGTGTTGCATATTTTCTTATTATTAGACATGGAGCGAATTCAAGTGTTGTCATAAGAAGAACGCGGGCGAAATCACAAAATCGCAGCAGGTAACCGGGGGTGGACCTCCAATAGGAAAAACTGTCCGAGATACAATTGAAAGTAATAAGTATTTTAGAGGATACATTTTATAAAGGATGCGTAATGTGACAGAACGTGAATTACCTACTTACAATAACGGTCTTATTTTTATTTTTTCTTAGTTAAATTTCTTGGAGAATACACATTCGAATAAAGGAGAATGTTCCCAAAAACGAACATTCTCATGTACTTACTTTAAATAAAGCTATCTAAATATATAATATAATTTAATTTTTAGTTTTATACTGATTATACGCTTATAATAAATTGTATAATTTGGCGTCTTTGTATGCGCAGTTCTCTTCCAGCAATTGCTTCCTGCTGTTGCCGCTGTAATTCTCTTAACTGAAAATCAACAATTGGAAGCATTTTTTTAGCTGCAATAATGTCAATTTAGTAAATGGTAAAAATTAAGTACCTACACGCTATGTAACGTAGTTTTATAGGTATAATGTAGTTACAAAAATTTTCACAAACTTAAAAAGGGCAGGGTATCCAAGCAAGTACATGAACTAGAGTTCAAATTCAAATTTGACATGTGAAAGTGAGGTTATGACGCTCAATACTACGAGTTTCTCTGTCGGCTACGACGTAGCCTATACGAAAGCGTTTTAGAATCATCTACCACTCGATAGCGAGTTCACTGTCGTGTCGAGTACGCAATCCGATACCAGACGTATCGAGTAAACAGAATCCCACTGCTGGTTTCGGTCTATGGTATTGAGCTAGGGAATTTCAGTGATACCAATCATCATCCCCCTGTAAGCGTAAGTGTCGGTAACAATAAATGCTACCCAATCTCCAATCCGAATGCTACTACGAAAAAATGTCGATGTATTTAACGTTGATACACAAGCGTCCGACTCTTAAAAATGCAACGATAGTTTTAAGAGTATTATGAAAGAGATTTACTAACTTAAAAAATTAAATCTAACGATCGTAGTTTCGAGTTTTAGTGAAATGTTGTAGTTGCGGCATATTTGAAATACATGGTTTTAAGCGGGTTATAAATATACACATTTGTATTTCGTGCGTGAAAAACTACAGGTAATGTAAACTTTACGTGTATTGTGCGTTTTGTAATTTATTAAAATATGTAATAATGCATCTCAGCTATAAAAAACCATTAATTTGAAATGAGGTTAGATATATTGTAATTTGAATTATTTCTGTGTTGTTCATGATACTGTTGCTGAAACGCTTTATACTTATTTAGGCTGCAGAATGTCTGAGATCACGTACCCGCCAGGTTGTCGACCAATTAGTGATGACTTGGGTGCTGATGAACTCATTAGACGTCTTAAAACATTAGCTCATACTTTGCAAGCTATGGGCCAGGACGAAGGAGCTTATCAGCAATATATACCACTAGCATTGCATCTTGCTGATGAACAGTTTTTAAATCATCCATCTCGAGATGTTCAACTACTCATTGCCTGCTGCATTGCTGACGTTCTACGGGTTTATGCCCCAGAAGCTCCGTATAAAGATGCAGAACAAGTTAAAACAATATTTTTATTTTTGATAACACAGTTGTCGGGTTTGAAAGATCCCAAAGATGCTGCATTCAAACGCTATTTTTATTTGTTAGAAAATTTAGCGTATGTCAAGTCGTTCAATATGTGTTTTGAATTGGAAGATTGTCAAGAAATATTTTGTGCTTTATTCCATCTAATGTTTAAAATTGTTAATGATGAACACTCCGGCAGAGTAAAAAGTTTTATGCTGGATGTTTTGTGTCCTTTGATTACAGAGAGTGATATGGTGAGCAATGAGTTATTAGATATCGTACTTATGAACATCGTGGAACCCAATAAAACCCAACGTAAAAATGCTTACCTATTGGCTAAAGAGTTAATTATTAAAACATCGGACACATTGGAACCTTATATTCAATCTTTTTTCAACCATGTTCTTATCTTGGGTAAGGAAGTAAAAAATATACAAATATGTGGTAAAGTGTACGACTTAATATATGAACTGAATCACATATGCCCTCAAGTTTTAGAGGCAGTTTTGCCTCAGTTAGAGTGCAAACTAAAAAGTGCATCGGAAAGTGAAAGATTGGGTGCGGTAGCTCTTTTAGCTCGTATGTTTAGTGAAAAGGATTCGCAATTAGCTAGACAACACAGTACTTTGTGGTGTGCATTTTTGGGGCGATTTAACGATATTTCTGTTGCAATTCGAACAAAGTGTGTCCAATATTCCATGCATTTCTTATTAAATCACCCTGATTTACGTAAAGATATTACCGATACTTTAAAATTACGTCAACATGATGGTGATGAAAATGTACGGTATGAAGTTGTAATGGCTATTGTAACAACAGCTCGTCGTGATTTTCAAGTAGTGTCTGATTCGGAAGATTTACTAGAATTTGTTAAGGAACGTACCTTGGATAAGAAATTTAAAATACGTAAAGAAGCAATGTCGGGTCTTGCCATGATTTATAGGAAACATTTAAATGATCCTGATGTACCAAATGCCACCAAAAAGGCTGTAACTTGGATAAAGGATAAAATATTACATGGCTATTACATGGCAGGTATGGAGGATCGTTTGTTGGTGGAGCGACTTTTGAACACGTGTTTAGTACCATACCAACTACCTACAGCAGAACGTATGCGCAAATTGTACCATTTGCTGGGAACTGTAGATGAACATGCAACAAAGGCTTTTATGGAATTGCAGAGAAATCAATTATGTGTACGAAAATTAGTACTAGAATGGCTTGAACTTCATCGTCGTCCTATAACAGCTGACGTACAAAAAGAATTGGCCATAAAAGTGCAGGCATTGTCACGCTGTCTTCCTGAACCTGTAAAAGCACATGAATTTTTAACAAAATTTAGTGGACATTTAAGACGGGATCATAGTTTATTGGAAAGCATGGAAATGGTGGCTCGCCCATCTGTTAGTTGCCAAGAATGTTCGGATGCCACAGCTGTAGTATTAAAAAAGTTGGGTCAACCTGTCATGACAAATTTATATTATAATACTGTCAAAATGCTTCTGGAAAGAGTAAGTTCTGTAATGGTGGACCATGAAGCAATCCACATTTTAATAGGTTACGTGGAAGATTGTCTTCGTGGAGGTAATACATTAGATGAAGTTGGACTTCATCCAGCTACAGCTGGTGATCGTGGTCTTAAATTATTGGTGATGTTAAGTTGTGTATTTCCATCTCATTTCCACCACGCAGATGTCCTTACTCAGTTGTTGGAGTTGCTCCGTCTGGAGGACGAAAATGTAGCCCCACTTGTTTTGTCTGTTTTTACTTTCCTTGGAAAGTACAAATGTTTGTGTAAGTATAAATATCGTTTTTAAGACAATAAATATTCTGTGGCTTATGTCATTAACTGCTCTTTTTATGCTATATGTTTGTGTATAATGTTTTAGCTCTGAGAGACATTGTTGTCCTTTTATATGCACACCTCCACAAACTTCATTTTATTCAATACTAGCTAATACCCGGCTTGCGTTGCTGCGCCTTAATAAATAAAATATTTTAAATTAATATCTCGACTCCAGCGCCACCTATCGGGTCTATTTTTTGTAAAACTATTTATTTCCACATAACTAACATATATTCTGAATTTGAGCGAAATCAGACAATAAACACACATTTTCGTAAATATCGCTAGCGCCACCTAGCGGGTCCATTTTTTGTCAAAAAAATAACCTTCTAAAACCTTCCTCTCCTCAAAACACACTTTGTGTCAAAGTTTGAGCTCAATCGGCAGAGTAGTTTCGGAGTCTATAAACATTCACTTTTATATATATATATATACAGGCTGAGTCAAGCTATACGCCTTTTTTTTTGGTGAGTTTATTATTACGAATTTATTAAAAATTTTCGGTATGCATATGTTTCGAAGGGTGCTCTACAACTTGGCGCAGTCAGTTTTTTGATTGGACGTCAAATGTCAAAATAGCGATTTTCGGCTGTTTATTTTTAAATGAATCGGTACGACTTTTTTTGGCTTAAACGATGCTGTATGATGTTTACAATATGATCCTTACTGAATTTTTTCACAATTTTTACGATTCGGCTGTAAAATAAGCATTCATTATGTTAGTCTAGTAGACCGGTACGTACGCACGCATCACCATGTTTTTGCGTAAAATAAGTAAACTTTTGATGAAGCAATTGCTTGTAAGTAAACATTTCCACTTCTTCAAGTTTCTTGTTGGATAAAAACTAATTAGTTTTTTATTTAAATTTTGTTTAGTTTATAATCTTATAGTTTTCATTCGATGTTATCCTATTATTGAAGTAACTATTATTTAATGTAATCTAAATATCTGAATTTCTGTTTTTTATGTTTATTAAAATAATGATTTGACTATGCATACTGACAACTATTAAATCGTTTTGTGTTTACATAAAAGTACGTTCCGCAGGTCCCGGCCTACTAGACTAACATAATGAATGCATATTTTAACGCCGAATCTTAAAAATTCAGTAAGGATCATATTGTAAACATCATACAGCATCGTTTAAGCTAAAAAAAGTCGTATCGTTCTATTTAAGAATAAACAGTTGAAAATCGCTATTTTGACATTAGACGTCCAATCAAAAAACTGACTGCGCCAGGTTGTAGAACACCCTTCGAAAATATCGATCGATAGATCGATAGATAGATAGATCGATAGATAGATAGATAGATGGATGGATGGATGGATGGATGGATGGATGGATGGATGGATGGATGGATGGATGGATGGATGGATGGATGGATGGATGGATGGATGGATGGATGGATGGATGGATGGATGGATGGATGGATGGATGGATGGATGGATGGATGGATGGATGGATGGATGGATGGATGGATGGATGGATGGATGGATGGATGGATGGATGGATGGATGGATGGATGGATGGATGGATGGATGGATGGATGGATGGATGGATGGATGGATGGATGGATGGATGGATGGATGGATGGATGGATGGATGGATGGATGGATGGATGGATGGATGGATGGATGGATGGATGGATGGATGGATGGATGGATGGATGGATGGATGGATGGATGGATGGATGGATGGATGGATGGATGGATGGATGGATGGATGGATGGATGGATGGGTGGGTGGGTGGGTGGATGGATGGATGGATGGATGGATGGATGGATGGATAGATGAGAATGCATAGGTCTGAAATTGAAAATATTAAAGGTTCATTAACATAACATGAAATTTAAGATGTGATTTCTATAGACATTATGCCAGCGTTTTTATGCCGCGGAATTATGTAGCATAATATGCAGCAAAAGTGCACATGTAAAATTACGCCGTCAAGATTGTCTTCTGGTTTGTACAAAAACGGTTTTTAAAGAGAAGCAGCTACTTTATTTTCAATATAATTAACAATGATTGCTGGAGCTATGTAAAGACATTCATTGGTTGCTATTTTTTATTGTTGCTATTTTTGACATCTTATTGTCAGTTTACTTAACATGTGAAGCGTTAATATGGCTTTTTCATAGCAGCAAATTGTAATGTTTAGTAATAAATAGCTAACTTATGTGTGAATAAGTGAAGTAGTGATTGTAAAAAATGAATCCCAATACTTTAGTAGTGTTAATGATGGAGGAAGAGGAGACAGCTCGTGGGTGTCAGGAATTAAGTTCTGACGTCTTATTTATAATTTTGCTTTCCATAACCAAGTCTTATTTATAGTTTTGTTCATCATACTGTATACAGGGTGTCCAAGATGAGGAGTGCATGCATGGGGATCTCGTAAACGGTAAGAAAAAGAGATTCAGTTAAATGAGAAGAATTGTTCAGCATCTCAAGTACTACTATGATCCACATTCAAATCTTAAAATTTTTGCCTAATTTTCAGTACAGACTGAAAGAAACTAAAATTTTTAGTTTTGGTTATTTGTGTATACAGTGGACCTTCCCTAACTCGACTCTCAAGGGACAAGAAAAAAAATTCGAGTAAGGGAAACTTCGAGTTACAGAAAATACACCAAAAAATATACGAAAAAGATTATTTGTTTATTTCAAAGTAGTGTTCGGTAATTTTTTTTTGTGATTTACATAACCACGTCTCCTTCTCTACAAAATCTTCCACCAAATTTAAAGACTTGTAAATATTAGGAGGTACATTATCTCGAGACTCCATAAAAGTTCTTAGCTTTTCAATCGAAGAATAAATTTGTTGAAACGTGGGCATGACATTAGATTCGCCTTCGTCCTCATCCTCATCTTCGTCTGGTTCTACAAAAAATATTTTCTTTAATTTTTTTATTTATCGTAAAATTTGACTTTTTAAACTACAGTTAATGTGTCTGAATTACATACCTTTTGCATTGGGAATACGACTGTCTAAGATGCTTGCTAAAATATCTTCATCAGTAGGATAATCCATTGTACAATTGTACATGTACCATCATCAACACTTACGTAATCTTCAAATGTTACATCATCCATACTTGCTGCGGTTCTATATGAAGCCCATAGAACATTTAATTCGGACAATGGAAGAAAATCTTTATCCCAATAATCAATATCTTGCAGCAATTCATCTTTAACGAACCCTGCTTTCCAGAAACAAATGGCAATTGTTTGTTCTTTTACATTCACATCCCTAATTGCGTCAAGTAACGTCACAGTTGTAGGGGCATCCTCCTCCATATTGACCAACACTTTCTTTACAATCCGTTTTCTATAATGTTGTTTTAGATTTTTGATTATGCCCTGGTCCATTGGCTGTAATAAGGAGGTCATATTGGGAGGAAAGTATGCAAGTTTGATGTTTTTCAGTTTATCCCCTACATCCGTTGAGTGTGCAGGACAGTTATCAACAAACAGTAAAATGTTCCTTTTCTGAGAACGAAACTTTTTATCTAGCTTTAAAAGCCACTTTTCATAAATTTCACTTGTTATCCATGCCTTTTTGTTATTTTCGTTATCCACATCAAGTGATTTGATACCCTTGAAACAGCGTGGATTTTTTGATTTGCCAATAACGAGCAATTTTAGCTTTTCGGGCCCATTCATATTGCTTCCAAGCATAACAGTTATTCTCTCTTTGCTACTTTTTCCACCATAACATTTTTCATTTTTAAATGCAAGTGTTTCATTTGGAAAAGAACCCCGTCTCATTGGCATTAAAAATGTCATGTTTATCGTACTGACCTATTAAATTGGGCAAAACATTTTGACAATATTATGCCGTTTTTTAAATTTATCTAACCATCCTACACTAACTGAAAAATCTTCATGTCCCAAAGCATCTGCGAATTCTTTAGCTTTTTCTCTAATTATGGTTCCCGACAGGGGTAGATTCTTATTACGTGCCATGGTTGTCCATTTGATCATAGCTTCGTCAATATCATCATAGAAACAGGTTGTAAGTCTCTTGCGTTTACTGCTAAAAGTTCGTTTTTTAAAATGGTCGATAAAGTGTTAGGGGGAATACCAAATTGTGCAGCAATATCTTTTTTCTTTTTTTCCGCCCTTTTGTACCTTGGCAATTAACACATATTTTTGCTCAAATGATAAGCACTTTAAATTTCGCTTTGTTATTTTAGATATGAATGCACTTTCACAATGCACTAGCAAATTTTACCACTTCCCCGTAATCTTTGAAACAAATTGACCGGACGCGAGAAAACTCTGGTTGCCACTGAACATGTCTAAGAAATACTCGTCACTGTGCCGAACTAGGGCTTCCCCTAAATATATATACTACAGCGCTACAGACCTTAAAGGCCCTTGGCTTTTTCAACTATTTCTTTCCATGCTTTTCTATCTAGTGTAACAGTTTCCCATTCTTTTATTTGTAGTTTCTTCAAATCTTGTTCTACTTCTTTCCTCCAGCTTAGCCTTGGTCTACCACGCTTGTTCTTTCCTTCCGGTTCTGATTTGTATACTTCCTTAACTGTTCTTTTGCTTTCTAATCTAATCTATTCCCCTAAATATTCGAATTATATGTTTAGCGAATACTTGTAACTAGGGACTTACCGAAAAAAATTCGAGTGACGAGTGAAATATCAGTTCGACTTATATAAATATTCGAGTTATAGAAATTCGACTTATGGAGTTAAAAATACATTAAAAAGACAACGAAACATCAGTGTTCATGACAAAAATTCGACTTGGAGAATAATTCGAGTTAGGGAAGTTCCACTGTAATTTGATTATTATCAAAGATAGCGCAAAGGGGTTTTGACATTATTAAAACACTTTTTTGCACAGAATTCGAATCTTAAATTAAAATTTTTATAGGTCGTTCACTTTTCAAGATACTGACATTAACTTCGCTCTTAATATGCGTCAAAGGCGGGCATGTCATCAATGAATAGAGCTCTTTTTCCTTTTTCTCTGATATAAAATGTAAGGGGTTTATTTTCACAAATAACGAAGTTATAAGCAAGAAACCTTGTTTTTTATAGTAGGCTGTGAAAAACTGTTATTTTGAGTAGGCAAGAAAACAAAAAATAAACGGCTGCATTTGATTCCATTGAGGTTTGATTCGTTTATCTTCTCAAATAATAAAGTTATAAGCGAGAAATTGTTTGCTTATAGTAAGTAGGCTGTGAAAAAACAAAAAAAAACACCTGAATGTTTCAGGGAATAAAACTATTAAAAATGTATAATCGTATGATAATCAGAGATGTTTTGGTAATATCTGCATCTTAACACGAGTTTATTTCATTCTACATTTATCTTCCTTTTCGTGTTTTATTACTTAGCAGGAATATTTAAAAGTTAAACGTCTTGATTGTTATACGAATATACATTTTTAATAGTTTTATTCCCTGAAACATTCAGGTGTTTTTTTCACATTTTTTTATTTTTATAGTTTATTGTCATTCTAAATTTATCTTCCTTTTCGTGATTTATTACTTAGCAGGAGTATTTAAAAGTTAAAGGTCTTTTGATTGTTATACGAACATACATTTTTAATAGTTTTATTCCCTGAAACATCAGGTGTTTTTTTCCCATTATTTTACAGTTTACCATGAGAAAACAATTTCTCACTTATAACTTATAACTTCATTATTTGGGAAGATAAACTGATCAAACCTCAATGGAAACAAATGCAGCCTTTTTTGTTTTCTTTATTTATGTTAATTTTCAGCCTACTACAAGAAAACAGTTTTTCACAGCCTACTATAAAAAACAGTTTTTTGCTTATAACTCCGTTATTTGTGAAAATAAACCAATCAAACCTGATATCAAAGAAAAGGAAAAAAAGAGCCCTATTCAATGATGACATGGCCGCCTTTGACGCATATTAAAAAAGCAAAGTTAATGTCAATATCTTTACGAGATCCCCATGCATTATCGTGGGCACCTTGTATACTATCGGCACCGAGCTATCTACACATCAGCATAATTGCGTTGAAACCAAACCAAATAGGTTTCGAATGCGCAGCATAAATTATTCCAACATAATTGCGTCTAGTTTTTAATAGAAACTAAGCAGTAATACATGATAAATGATAGATTTGAACTTAATTATGCAGAGCAACAACGGTGGCATAATGGTTATAGAAACCACTACTTTAGTTACAGAGAATTAAAAAATAGCAAATGCTTGATTTTTTTTCTTTTATTACCTGTTATTTGAATAGGATATTTCTAATTTTGTGTGCTTGAATTGGTGTGCTAGACTTTTAATAATCATACTCAGTTTTGATATATAAAAAATTAGAAATTTTAAAATATAATACCAGTTCAAAACATCTTTAAATAACACTTGTGTTAAGTTATTTTTATTTATTTTTTTGTATTCAAGAAACTAAATTATTGTTTTTCCTGTTTACTAAAATGAATGTTTAAAATTGAATACTATTGTGTATAAACTAAAACTACAAACACATTGTATAAACGACTGCAAAATATGCTTCAGCATAAATGTTTGTTCAATTTTACAGATGACCAGTTCCCTGATTTAATGGAGAGGTTAGCACCTATTTGTAAAGAGTTGGCAGAGAATGGAACGCCCAAGCAAGCTAAAGGAGCAATTCGATGTATTTATGTCAATATGCCAGATCTTCATGACGCACTTTTTCCAGCTATTCTGGAAACTGTTAAAGCAAACTTATGTCCGGAGTCCCCCCATTATCGTACAGCAATTGTAACATTAGGTCATGTTGCTTACAATGTTCCTGAACGCTGCAAAGTTCAAATTAAAAATATTGTATCTCGAAAGGTAAATACACTTTCACTTCAGATTTTATATTTTAGTTTAGTAGTAGAGTGCTTGAGGGATTTTATTTTCACTTTTGTGTCAAACAATTTTGATACCAACTAACTTATACCTTTGATTATATATCTAAGTGTATATACATATAGTCAAAGCTTATACTCATAAGCAGAATTTTCTTCAAATTTAACCAAACTGTCATTCAAATTAAAATTCGCGTTTTTTGTAATATTTTTCTGGATAAGTATTTCTTAAAGTGGTTCATGTTTTTTTGATCCCCTGAGAAAAAATCGTGATGTATGGCATAAAATACACTTTTTAACAAAGTTATCAATTGTTGTATTTGCTTTAACAAAAAGTGCACCTTCCAATTCACTGAATTCATCAGAAGTGGTTTCTCTATTCATCATTAAACAATTATAGTTAAATTCACCTGTTCCCGAAAGAAAAATATATCCAAAGTGCAAAAAACAATAGTTTAGTACTGTTTTTTTTATATTTAAGAACACCACTGTAACTGTCATTTAATTTTAAATAGTTCACTGAAACACAGGTAGCGCTTATGATAATGAACATATTCGGTGTGGGTTGTGGTAAGTGGTACGGAAACATGTATTGGGGACACCACATTAGTCGCAGAAGTACAGCGAACATGGTGAAACTGGGCAATCACCAATTTATGCATTACTTTGAATGTTTGGCTTTTTTTCGTTTATTATTAGCTTTATAAATCTGAAACACGAACTGTTAGCATCCTCGATGTTAAAGGTATAAAATAGGAAGAGGTTAATTTTTTGATATAATGAATGGTTATCGAGATAATAGTTTGGAAAGCAAAAACCTAGCTAAAAATAATTGATTTTTGAAGATATCTAAACCGAGAAAAAGGCGTTTTTAGTTTTCGTTGCCGATAAGGTGCAATGCATTTTGCCTTTTTCAAATCATCATCATAATCTATCCTCATATACCTGAAGGTGTCAAGGTCTTTCACTCCGGGTAGGCTCTTCACTTGTGTAGTAGGAGGTGGGGCTTTTGGCCTTTAAACCACTACAAATATTAAGAAAAGAATATAACCGCCACAGGCAAGTTAAAAAAAAATAAATGTATTGATAGTTTTAGACACATACTTTATGAGGAATGTATGTAACTCCTTCGGTATAGGGAAGTATTGATTTCATGAACATTTTCGAAATCCAGATTTCAACGGAAATACACGTTTTGGGTCTCAAGGAACCTAAAAAAGTGATTTAAAAAAAATGTCTGTCTGTGGGTGGGTAGGTGGGTATGTGGGTGACGCCTCTACAGGCGAAAGTACTGGACCGATTTTGATGAAAATTTAAATCAAGAGGTATATCGAAAATTGTAGTTCTAGTTAAGCTTTTCAAAAAAATCTAAAACCGGAAACGGAAGTTAGACATATTTTTTTGATAGCGTTTTTTTCCAAAACTAAGTATTGGAAATTTGAGCACGGAATCTGAAAGAAGAACCTAAGGCAAATCGAAAACTTTTTTACCGAATTCTCTAGCTTCAAAATGGCGGCCGCTTCAACTTTTGGAAAATCTCGACTTTAAAGCCCATTTAATTTAAAAAGTAGTTGTCTGATCGTGATCAGCTACCACTTGTTTGAGAGCTCTTTGTGGGTAGTATACGATGAAATAAAATTAATTTTGAAAATCTAAAAACGACCGCAATGGCACCGCTCCAAAATTTTGAAACTTAAAAAAAAAATATTTTTTTAAAATTGCCCACACTTTTTTTTTAACTTTCTGATACGATAGAGCTATCATTGAGCAACAGATTTGTTTTTTACTAATTTCCCAAATTTTACTCTGACGCCTTCCAGCAATATTTGAAAAATTCGAATTGATTAATTATTTATTTAAAAACGCGAACGCCGATTGTTATAAACTTTTATCACTTCAATAGACTATTTAAAGTAGTTTATTAGGATCTGCAAGAATTTTCAACTATTTTATAAATTAAGAAAACGATACTTTTTAATATGAACAACGCGTTTTCCGGCATTTACACGATTTTAACTATGCCTATCAATTAGCTCTAGTTAAAAAATATATTTTTCATTCTTTGAATATTTTTGATAACTTTCCAAATAAAGCTTTTATGGCCATTTTTGTACAACATCGGAAGCGGAATTTGTAATTCGCCGAAGCGCGGCGGGCGCTTACCTTGCTTTCGTGCAGTAGTTGCTGCTTCTATGGGTAGAGTTATGGTATCGCAAATTCAAATTACCGCTGCTTGTTTTCTTAGAAATCTAACAGTCGGTGAATTGTACAATGTTATAATTATTAAAAGTTACACTTTTGCAAATACAGCAAGTATTAATATCTAGTATGGGAGAGTTCACTCGAAGTCCACTTTTAGCTTTTTTTAATTGTGCCCTGTTCAGGACAAATTTTAGTTTTAGGGTAAGGAGAACATGGTCTACAAATCTGGCTACTTATTGCTTTTAACTCGAAAGTGCCCACAAACTCGTTTATTTGAAGAGTTTTGTTGCTCCGAGCACTCTATTATAGTAGGTGACAGTATGCTAGGTTGAGTTGGAATTTCCTATTTGCTGTAACATCTTCAGTTTGTAAATGATAGTGTATCGGAAATGACAAAATCTCAGTAATAAAACTGTAGACCGAAAGCCCAGCCAGCAGCCTAGTTAATACTACATTACCATACATTATATTATAGATATACAGTTAAAAGACTTTTATTTGGCTGAATGACTTTGCAAACACATTTCGAGATGATCTTAATTTTTATTCCAAAGCGTCATTCCAACTTCTCATTGCCACATAATAATTCATACCTGGTCTCCAAATACTCTATAACCTGTAACGTTGCAAACCTTGGGTATATTTTCTGTGTTAGAATCCTAACAGGTTGATAAGCTGAAGTAGATTGAACTTGGTAAATAAGGCAAGTAGGATACTTAAATACATTTATTAAATTTAAAAAGGCATATCTAAAACTCATGTAAATATATTATTAGGAAAGGTCAGACACGGAAGTGCTTATAATTTCTAGTACAACTAATAATGTAGAATAGGACCTGGCAGACCTGGAAAACGCAGCTGGACGAATCTAGCACAGAAAACCAGGTGGAGGGGTCTCGAGAGGCATCTGAACGAACCTAGCGCCAGATACAGATGGAAAACGGACCTGGGCGACCTGGAAAACGCAACCAGACGAACCTAGTGCAAAACACCAGGTGGAGAACTTTGTTGGAACTGTGGGAAACAGATGAATAGTTGGAGTTCACCTGAGCAGGGTGGTTTGGATGACCATCTGGGGAAAACCGAACAACATTGAAAACAGTGGGCCTCTGAAGAGTTGGTTTACTAAATGGGTTCCCACGTATCCTTGCAGATTTGTATTTATAGGGTCAAAAGTGGGCACCGAGGGTTAAGGACTAACAGCACGTTCTCAGAGAATCAAGCACTTGAAGGGGTCCCTGAAAAAATTCCAAGCTCGGTGCCATAGGCGGCGTTGATCTAAATATTAAATTTCTCAGAATAAGCACTTCTGCGTGTGACAAATTCCCTTGTAAAACCTGTGTATGTAACCAATACTGCTTTTATTCAAGAACAAAATCTTTATTACAATCAGAACATAAAGATCATATAAATTATGAAATCAAATAGCAATCAGTAAAAGAGCAAGACAACAATGCATAAATAAAACAGTAATTAGGTGTAGCAAGGGTTAAACAATTAATACCCAGTAAGAATAAAAGTAATTAAATTTGCTTCCTGAGGAGTACCTGGCAAATATTCTGTTGATCAAATCCCACTAGAAACGTAAACATTCAATAACCAGTAAACAACGTCCTGGACTAAATATGAGTAGCATGGCAATAAATTTTATAAACGTCAACCAGGAAAGAAATGCTTCGACTAAGCTTTAAACTTACAAATTTAGCACTTAAAAAGATAAAAATAATTTAAATTTTTCTTGTGTAAGAAAGTCTGTCTGCTTTTGAAACAAACTAGGCAGGTTCTTTTAGACTTAGTACTAATTGTACGTCATTTCAAAGTCACTCCAAAACCCCACTTTGATAATTTCACATTGGCATTAGTCTTAACAGAGCTGATCTTGAATTTTATAGTTTTGAAAAATATAAATTTCATGGTCACCCCAAATCATTATTCCAATTATTGCAATGGTACCTCATGATTATTTCTTGGTCTCAAAATGAATCGGTTATTATGAAAAGGTAACATGTTTATTTAACCGAATATGAAATTTTTGAGTTGCACTATTTAAGTGTGTATACTAGGCCTCCTAAAACATGCAATGTGATGGTTTTTAAATTTTGGATTATTCTATGTTTACAAAAAATTTATTTTTATTTATGGTACATATTACTTTTTCAAGTGAAAATCAATTAAATAAAGTAATGATAGGAAAATGCCGGAAATTTATTTTGTTAGGAAAAACCCCGTTTTTTTCCTTGTATCTTCTCGGGAAAATTCCCAATATCTTTTTTTCTTATTTTTGATTAGAATTCGACATATTTTATGAAGACTTTTATTTTGATGCCAAATTAACCTATTTTTCTCGTGTGTCTCCATTTCTTTAATAAAAATAGTAATAGTTAATAATTTTACAGATATTGTTTTGATGTTTTAAATTTTTCCTTGCTATAAATTGTGAAAATGCAAAGAGAAAGAAGCAAAACCAAATAAATGTGCATAATTTTAAATAAACTAACATTTAATATATTGCGTAACATAAACAAAGCTTTGCACTTGAGAAAGCATTGTCAAAATTGGATTTTTTAATGCTTTGTGGGCACAACTTGCAGTTTGCTAAGTGCACCTTTCGTTTGAAAACATTGCCATAATATATTTTATTGCAAAATTTACATTTTGCATATGGTATTTTGTTTTTAGCGTATGATTCAAAATATTGCCAAACGGTTGACAAATGTCTTGGCTATTTGCTCACAATAAAATTTACCCCCTTGATAAAACCCGATTTGAGAATTATCCCTAATGGTAAATTTCCCGACCGCCCATCATTAAAAAAAAAGTTGTTCAAATAACAAGCTTTAATTTTATTTAGACAAAAATTGAACAGAAATTAGACAAAAAAGAATAAAATCTAACTGTTTGAAGGATAATCGAACTCATTAAAGTTACTGATTTGGAAGGCAATTTTGTGTCTTTTGGAACAATTTTCTATAACTTATTGAAAAAACGTTTTTGTGATTAGGTTAACATTTTTTACCACCTACATTTGTGCTCTTTTCCAACTAAACAAGAATTTCCCACTTCTTTTGATAGGTTGAAAATATGTCACATATTACCTTTTCCAACGTTATATTAAAAAGGAATGCCAAGAGAAAACTGCTGGTAAAAACTCAAAATCAAAAAATGTCACGTCACCTTTAAGAAATAACCGATTCAAGTAGTCAGTGTTTTTTTTTTTTTAATAATTGTTCTTCCGGATCAGCTATAATAGCTATACACAAAAATGTTCACATTGATTACACTTTTCACAATATTAACGTAGAGAGGTCAGCTCCATTGGAGATCCTCAATCGCTGAGTTCCTCATCATCAGACGAGAGCAGGTCTTGGGGCAGTTTACGCTTTAAGCGCTTGTAGAAGTAGTCAGTGTAAAAAAGGTGACTGATATCGTTGTTACAATAACTTTGCAGGGGCATTTAATGATCTTGGCATTTAATGCTATATTCACGGTCACTCCAATAACTTCATTGGCACATAGCGATCCGCGTTACTTAATTCTACAGTCCTATAATCTTCAAAATATTTTGTGTTAGTGCCTCTTCTAACCTTGTGGTTTTGAAATGCCCCATATACCCAAAGGGTTTATTGTCATGAAACTATTAATCTCTTTATCTTATCTTGTTTCCAGCCTCCAGGTTTATGTTAATTCTTCACCGAAACTTGAAAAGTAAGCAAAAAGACAGAGGCAATTTTAACATTGGAGCAATCGTTACGTTGTGCTGATGGGCATTTGATCAACAAGCTTCTTGTTCTCTTTAGTTCATAAGTTTTAGCAGTGAAGTTATAAAGTTTAAGAATTTTGCGACATTTAATTATTTAAAATTGCCACTGCTGAATACGGTTATAAAATTTATTTGCTAATGCAATTTGGGTAATGGGAAATCGTAGAAAAACATTCTGTTATTTTTTTTTCACAATATTTAATATTTTAAAAGAGAACTCCTTCAACATCATCTTTTTTTGGGTTGGTTCGTCCCATTTCCCTGGCAGTGAATATTCGTGAAACTACTAATCTCATACTAACTCGATTAGCCAGTCCAAATTCATTATTATAAAAGCTTAAGACCAAGCTAGGAAGGGAGGGGAATGACAGAAACATTTTGCTAGGACGATTCATGTAATGAGCGGGTTGTAGACTTGCTCCATTGGGCAAAGGGAGTTACTATTTGTGGAACTACTAAACTTTTCATCGTAACTTAATTCTACAGTACATATCATTCTTGAAGAATGTTATGCAATAGAACTTTAAAAGCAAATAAGTGTATGAACATTCCTTCCCTAGATTGTGTCTACATACATTTATTAAAGTGAAAAAGTGATTTGTTGTTAAAAGTTAAGGCAACTAAATGCATTAAAACAAGATAAACTATGAAAAGGGATGGTTGGTAGCAGCATCTAGCGATCGTGACTTCTGGCTTTGGCAGTGGTCTTCCAAACAAGCTCTATTTTGATTCCGGAGCAGGGTGATCCTGGACGTGTTAGATGTAGTATGTTAGCCATGTTACAGGGGGGAGGCACGTAACCTTTGCTGTTGGTGCCTCTGTAAGTGTAGGTAAAAAAACTATGAAAAGTTTGTTTAACAAATAAAAGTATGTTTGTTTAGAAAAACTAATAAGAAAAAAACGAATCATAACATAAAATGTAATATAACATGATGAACAATTTCATAAATAACTTCGGGTAGCGTTCTTATTTTATTTATAACAGAGTGCAACATAAAAACAAAAGAAATTCCAATGCTCATAACCAGGTTTATAACATTTATCGAGAAACCAGTGAACTTAATTATAAGAGTACCTGAATCTATGGGATAATTATGCGCCATAGAATGAAATAGAGTGCAAGGGCATTTTTATATGGAGTAGTTAGAAGAGAAATAGATGCATGAGAACTATCCTCTCGCTCTGTACAGATTTCCACTATTTTACTTGAAACATAGTCAACAAATGAATGCAACAAAGAAGAGATAGGTAACTAAACAGTGCCACAAGGAAGGGAGATCATGGGCAGGCCAAGCGGTAATTCACATACTCAAGGATACTTTTAAGTTATACTAGTGTTACCCCAGCACACAATGCACTGACAGACAGCGTTGACAGAACCGGCGAAATGTCAAGTCACGTGATGCATTAGTTCCAATAACGACACGCGACGTTATTGTAGATGGCGCCCCAAGTGACGCGCGTCTAGCCGACCTTCATATATATTATAAATTAAAATAATTATTAATAAAAAATCGACGTAGAATAAAAATATAAAAATGTTTCATGTTCCATCTGTGGATAGAGACCTTGAATTTAAAAAAAATGGTCCAAATTGGTGAACCTGTAGCCCCTGGAGGAAGGGGAGAAAAAAACCCTTTGTGCTTTTATATATGTATGTATGGATTTTTTTTAACTTGTGTATATCCATGGATACGTGAACCCTACTTGTCCACACATTATTTCCTTGTCTTCTCGCACTCATTACCAAAAAGTACATCAGGGCAGGCCTTCACCAGCCTGCATATCACGTCTTAGCTATATTCAGAAAACAATCTTAATTGCAGTTTTCTGAAGACTAAGAGGTGGCGGAGCTCGCCAAGGCCTGCTCTGATGTACTTTTTTTTGTGGATTGCTCGCTATGTTTCCAGAAAAATACTTTTTTCTATTTTGCGTCTTTAAGAGAGCTATTAAAGCACGCAAACGCGTGCGTTTATAGCTCGGTTGCCAACTACCGCAAAATCCCCATTTTGGAACTGGAAGTTTTTATTTAAAAGGGCAAAATAGAAAAAATAGTATAAAATACACGTTTTATAAGACATTTCAGCGCACTTGTCCTTTAGAAAACTCGCCGCAAGCAGCTCGTTTTCCAAACTTGGACGCGTGCTCCAAAATCAGTCTTATAAAACTTGTGTTTTAATGTACTATTAAATGTTCTTAAAAAATTCTTCAATACATAACGTAAATAACACTGGCTATACGTAATAAAGGCGCTAAATATTTTGTAAAAACTTTCAGCTAATAAAAATAGCTCAAATTTTACTTCAAAAATTTAATTTTTACTGTTTCATTATCAGTAATGCAACCAATATACAAATGTACGTTGTAATATACACAATAGTATTTCTTGTTTTTGGTTATGATATCAATTTTTGCTTCACTTTCATTTAATAGCTCTGGCAAATCCTCAGAAAAGTTTTAAGGTGTTATAAGGATAGTTGTATTAGAAACTTCTTCTATAGTTACCTCAGAATCACTCTCTTTATTTCTCTCCAATATGCAAGTTTGTGTTTTTCGATAACTTCTTCCATAACTTTAAATTTTGAAAGATGTTCAACAGTAGTATAATGATTGTCTCACATTACCTCTAAATTACTTCGAATTGCTTTTAGATTGCCTCGGATTATCTTGATTTCTTCCAGATTACTTCGGATAAATAGATTTGCACGATTGCTTCAGATTGCTTCGGTATTACCCTAAGATTTCCCCAGTAGTCGAAATAGTATTCCCGTCAATTACCCCTCGGTTAGCAGGTGCTCTTCAAATTAACTTTGAGAACTATATATCGAACTGTTTAGTAAGCCTATGGCCGCTTTTAAATGAAGTCTACAAGTAAAGAAAAATTCTATTTTCTTGTCACCAGCTATAGCCTAGGTAATATAAATATAATAATATTAAACTTTATTGAAATAGAAACAAAATCTAATCTACATTCAAATATATGTAAGTTAACTAAACAGAAAATAAAGATAATCCATACATTACAGTAATCCCTACAAATTATTTATTACTTTTCATGAATACCAGCAAACTACGCTTAAATATTTTTATGTTATTACAACCCTTAATATCAATTGGCAATTTATTGTATTCATTTAGACCTTTAAAGAACAGAGATTTCATTGTTTTCATATAATTTGTTGTTACAATATAAAAGTCATTAGTCTGTCTAGTATTATGTTGGTGTATTTGATTATTGAAAGTAATAAACTCCTTAAAATAAGGTGGTGCCAACGAATTTAAAATCTTATATATAAAAACCATAGACATATAGTATAATCTCTGACACACAGTAATCCATTGAAGGGTTTATAACATTACATTTATTGGAGTATATCTATTACACTTGAGAATAATTCTCATCCCTCTGTTTTGAAGCTTTTGTAAGGACTGTGTTTTATTGAGATCAAGTAGATATAACAGAGATGCATACTGTAATCAAAATGTGGCTTAATTATAGTATTATATACAATTAATCTGTTGTTTAGGGATAAGGTTGCAGCAACTCTAGAGAAGAATAGTTATTTAAGTATCAAGGAATGTAAGGACGTAATAACATCCGAGGTAGGCGAATACGAGCTGAGGCGGGGCCGAAGCTTGTCGCCTGCCGAGGATGTTATTAGTCGATACATTCCGTGTTACTTATTAAATTTTTCACGCTACCGGTAATGTAAGTAGGCCTACAGGTAGAAATTTAATCATATTTTTAAAAGTTCGTTTTGACAGCTGTCATCGGAATTATTTTTTAAAAGCTCCATTATTCTAAGTTGTCTGTGTTTGTTACCATATCAACGAACAGTTAAAATCAACATTATTTTCCTAGGAATGTAAGTGACACTATTAAGTTCCGTCGTCAAGGGTAACTAGTACACGAATGTTATCAGCCACTTACGATCCCTGTAGCTATGGATGTAAGGCCTACTTACACTGCCGGTAGCGTGAAAATATAATTTTTTTGATATTTTTTATGTACATAATCACAATGACTACTCAATGCAAGTTTGTTATCGAGGACAAATCCTAGGTATTTGATCTCATCTACTAACTCAATCTTTTCATTATCAATTTTTAAAACTAAGTTGTTTAGATCAATTTGTTGGTATTTGTAATTAACTAACCATGCTGATGATGACAGAAATACTTTAATAAATTGACACCAATAATTACCCATTAAAATAAACGTTCGGAAACTGAAAAATTAACACTATTTTTTACATAAATAATAACACTGCCAGTATGCCTACTGTTGGAATCGCAACGCACCATTGTATAGTTATCAATTTGCAATTCGGAATTTTCCACATCATCCGTAGTTCTTGATTCAAACAATATAAGATTTGGATTATAACATGCCAGATTGTTAACTAGTTCATCTTTGTTACTTAAAATACTTTGTATGTTAATATAGAAAATGTCCGAGTTGTATGGTATATTAGGAATCTCCTTAGTTTTTTGCTGCTTGGTTAGCTTTTTCAACAATTGTTGGCTTATTATTTATGTATTTTATTGTTTTGGTATTGTCACCATTAGCGTCTATCTCCACTAGTTTTTGTTTTATAAACTGAAAATACTTCTGTTGCATTTTAGTTTGATCACTGAAGATTCGAATACTTGCAACATTTAATTTGTTTTTATTCTTTAGCACAAATCAGGCATCTTCTTTAGTTTCAAGAATAACTTTTAGTGGACGATTTTTTCTTTCTGTGTACTTTCCCAGTCGAAAGGCGTTAATATTGTTTAGATTGACTTCAAAGTTTTTTAATACCTCTTTAACAGTATTATTATCGTCTGTATTTCTCTCAATTCGTGAGTTTTGACGAGATTCATTGATATTCAGTATAATAATATTTTTTCTACGATTTTGACTTTCAATCATTTCTGTAATAATATCTTCTTGGTCTGTTATATTACTTTGGCTAGTCTCTGCATTTTATTTGAGTTTATTGATCTCCTTTTGCATATCACTTACTTGCTTGATTAAGATTGGCACCTGTTTTAATCCATTTTCACAATCGTCGCACAAGAATAGCAATTTTCTTTTTTTTAATTGCATACATCTAATTTCTGAGGCTCCTAGCCCTGAACGTTCTTCACAAAAATACCTTTTGCAGCTATCACAGCTAAATATTTGACCACTATCATCTGGCTTATCCACATTACATTTTGTGCAGACTTTCATGATTTTTACTTTCCTATACTTTCAGTATAGGGAAGTATTGATTTCATGCAAATTTTAAAAATCGAGATTTTGACGGAAATACATGTTTTGGGCTTCCAGGATCCTAAAAAAGTGTTTTTTAAAAAATGTCTGCTGTGGGTGGGTGTGTGTGTCTGTGTGTGTGTGTGTGGGTGGGTAACGCTCATATCTCCGGAACGGCTGGACCGATTTCGATGTGCTTTGGAATGAGGAGGTATATCAAAAATTCATCGACAAAATAAGCTTTTAAAAAGAATCCGAAACCGGAAGCGGAAGTTAGACATGTTTTTTTGGTAGCATTTTTTTCATAAACGGAATTTTGAAAATTGGAATAGTGGAAATTATAGAAAGCCTTAGAACAAATCAAACGTTTTTTTACCGAACTCTCTAGCTTCAACATGGCGGCCGCTACGAATTTTTGAAAATTTCGACTTTAACGCCCATTTACTCAAAAACCAGTTGTTTGATTGGGATCAACTACAACTTGTTTGGTAGCTCCTTAAGGGTACTATACCATGAAATATCATTAATTTTGAAAATCGAAAAACGATCTCAATGGCACCACTACAAAATTTTTGAAATTTTCAAAAAAATATTTCTCAAAAACTGCCCACACGTTTTTGTTTAAACTTTTTAAGCTGATAGAGCTGAGAATCTTCTACAATTTATTTTTTTGCGCATTGCTATAATTTCACTGTGACGCCCTCTGTGAATTTTTGAAAATTGAAAATTGGTACCCTTTTATTTATTTAACGGGGGGCAATAAAATATTTCTGTTAAAGCAATATAGCTCATCATTCATAGCAAAATCCGAATATCAAATTTTTTTTGATACTTTAATATTTAGGGGGGCTACTGTTCCCCCCCCCCCCCCCCCCAAATTTTCGCTACAAAATTAAAAAATTGATTTCTTGTTTTGTTTGCTCTAGGAGAATCTTTTTACAAAAAATCGAATTTTTTGCCCCTGAATAATCTTTTTGTCCTTGGAAGAATTTCACATACTTTCTACAGCAGTTGTATTCTTGTACTAGTCGTTTAATGTTCAGTGTAGGCTAACTTTTTTATTTTAATAGATAGACTCGCAAACCCAAGAGCAAAGTTGTAGGGCAAATTCTTCTCGATTGTATTTAAGAAAAAAACTTGAGTTTCCAATTTTAATATGGCGGCCACGGTAAAAAATAACTTTTTTTTAAATGGAAACGTGGCATTTTGGCTTTAAAATCAGAAAGGTTTTGAAATTCTAAATGCAAATTAATAAGAGTAATTTCTTGCTAAAAATAATACTTCTCGAGTTATTAATACATTTTCAAATATCAATTTCCGCCCTTCCGTTGATTCAGTCCGAATATTTTACCCAACCTTATGCTTGCAGAGCGCAGCGGTCGGTCTTTCTTCAACCGCTTCAAGATGTTACAACTTATAAGAACTATTTACTTTAACTAGTCGTGTCCTAGACAGGTGCATATCGAAAGTGTTGGAAAATATAAAACAATGTTATTTTATAAGTATAGGAAAGTCCAGGCGAAGTGTTTCGCTCATTTTTTGACTTAACCTTGCACCTTGTTTTGAATAAAATAAATTTCAAATAAAGTTTTACTTATCAATAGCAGTATAACTTTAATTATACCAAACTGTTCTTCACATCACATAGAATTATTTTCCCAAAAATTCAGATTTTCAATACCCACTTTTTAACACTTTTTTGGTACAAAACTGGAGAGCAAAAGTTTAGCAACTTACATACAATAGCCTCTAAAAATATCCATTAATTTATCGAGTATGAATAAAATACTTTTTACTTCAACAATAATGATTATTTATTTTAGCCTTATACCTATTTCGACATGTTTACATGCTATTATCAAAGGCTATATGTAAACATGTCGAAATACTTATAAGGTTGAAATAAATAACTATTGTTGAAGTGAAATGTATTTAATTCATACTCAATAAATATGAACTTATAACTAGAACTTATAAATAAATATTAATTTAATTCTTATGTTCATTGTATAATTAAATATTAAATTCTCATACTTACCTTTTTGTTTCCAAAAATATTTTACTGTGTACAGGGTGATTCTAAATATATGCGACAAACTTTAAGGGCTGATTCCTGGGGTTATTTTGATCATAAAAGTTCATATGCATAACTGTCCAAAACGGCTTAGTTTTAAAGTTATAGGATGTTTAATAATAAATTAAGAATTTGTACAGTATAACTTACACCATCTAATATCATAGTTGGCTCAGCAAAACTGCAAAAACAATCGTTTTGAAGTGAAAATATTTATTTGTCATTTCAATATTATTGTGTCAGAGCATTGGTTCATTAAAGGTTATTGCCAGCTTCTGTGCTTTAAAATGAATTACACAAATGCTGAGACGTGCGATATGCATTATGTTTACGGTCCTGCCAATGGCAATTCACGTGCAGCTAGACGTCTTTATGAAGAACGATACCCGAACCGTGTAATCCCACATCATTCGATATTTGCCCGTCTTCACCAACGTCTTAGTGAAACGGGAAGTTTTAAAAAACATACGGCTGATAACGGACACCCTCCCACAGTTCGAACTCTACAAGCGGAAGAAATGGTGCTAAATGAAATCGAGGAACATCCTACTACAAGCACTAGAAAAATTGCCTCTGCCTTAAACATAAATCATCCCACAGTTTGGAGGATATTGAAGAGTCAACAGTTGTATCCATATCACATCCAACGAGTACAGGCACTTTTGCCAACCGATTTCCCGCAAAGAGTGGCTTTGTGTCAATGGATGCAAATTAAAATCGCACAAAATCCTCAGTTTTTGGCGCAAGTATTCTACACCGACGAGGCTACTTTCTCTAGAAACGCTGTTATTAATTTCCATAATAATCACATATGGGCCGCAGAAAACCCTCATGAAACAATGGATGGGCGTCATCACCACCAATTCTCTGTTAATGTGTGGGACGGAATTGTTGAAGATCACTTGATAGGTCCACATTTTTTGCCGAGGGGGTTAAATGGAGAAGTATACCGCCATTTTCTTGAAGAGGAACTGCCACTACTGTTGGAAGAAGTCCCATATCAATTAAGATTTCAAATGTATTTTATGCACGATGGTGCTCCAGCACATTTCAGTTTAGTTGCTTGTGAGTTTTTGGACGGTGCATATCCAAATCGGTGAATAGGGCGAGGAGGTCCACAACCGTGGCCTCCTCGGTCTCCAGACTTAAATTCTCTAGATTTTTTTCTCTGGGGTCACCTTAAATCACTAGTTTATAAGACTCCCATTGAAAATGTTGATGAACTGAGAAATCACATTGTTGCATCATTTGAGACAATTCAGAACACCCCCGGTATTTTTGAACGTGTTCGCCATTCAGTACGACGGAGGACAGAAGCCTGTATTGCAGTTGGCGGCGATCATTTTAAACAGTTTCTATAAGTTCATTTTGTTCATTACCTACCCTTTATTGTATTCTTAATTTATTATTAAACATCCTATAACTTTAAAACTAAGCCGTTTTGGACAGTTATTCATATGAACTTTTATGAGCAAAATAACCCGAGGAATCAACCCTTAAAGTTTGTCGCATATATTTAGAATCATTAATAGTTTCAGCCTTTACTTGGTGATACTGCATTTTAAAAATAATAAAAACACTACGAAACTTTGTACAAAATATCACATTTAATAATCACTACAAGTGACCACGGTTTCGTGCATCACAGAGACATTGTCAAACTAAATACTAAAAACTAATGCAGGTACAACATTAAATAAAGTTTCTGAAGAGTGGGGTGTACATAAGGTCACGTTGGTCGGTTAAAACTATTTTATCAGGTATGTTTTGGTGCTTGTAAATTTCCAATGATTCCAGAAGGGTAAGTCTAAGGCCTTTATTAGCGAGGTGCATTACTGACAAGCTATTATCCCCAAAACAATGGCCACTATCTAACGCATGATTGGCAAAAGTGGATGTTCTTTTTTATTTTTAAAGGCACTTTTTTTTTAAGAATCATGAAGCCGTGCGTGAGCACGACCCCATGATTCCCATCCCACCCCCTTACCCGGGCTCAGCACACTAAGTGCTCTTCACCGGTCTAACATGCCCCACCCCTGAAGACACACAACCCAACATACACACCTACATACACCATCCATGGACCCGTCGGATTTAACTTATTCAGAAAACTTACCGCCGAGCAGTGGACTCGAACCAACTGCCATTGGGAGTCTAGTTTCAAAGCCTGGGACTTTAACCACTAGACCACCCGCCGGCCCTAAAGGCACTTCAATGTTCTTTAAATCTAGTGTTAAAATTCCTTCCCGTTTGTCCTATGTACACAAAAACCTAGTACCTGATAAAATAGTTTTAAATGACCAACTTGACCTTATGTACACCCCACTCTTCAGAAATTTTATTTAATGTTGTACCTGCATTAGTTTTTAGTATTTAGTTTGACAATGTCTCTGTGAAGCACGAAACCGCGTTCACTTGTAGTGATTTTAAATGTGATATTTTGTACAAAGTTTTGTAGTGTTTTTATTATTTAGAATCACCCTGTATAGGTATAAGATGTAGTCTAAGAGTTAACTACTACATAAGATCAGTCAGATTGAGATAAGGTTTGGCAAAAAGATTAAACTTATAAAAATGGTGACGCCACAATTCAAAACATAAAATGCAAAATATTTAGAATCTTACTTTGCAGTCATTTATGAGCAGTTTAGTGTAAACAGAGATGTTTTATTGTTCCCCGGGGCGTTTAAAATGACCACCTTGAAATTCAATGTGTTACTGCGGTCAATGTTATAATGATGATCTAATACGGTAGAATCAGTGGTCATTTGCCCTATTAGGCAGGGTAGGCTGTGCCTATCCATAATTCTTCAAATAAAAAGAACTCAAATTCTAAGTTTCAATTTAATAAAGTTACTTTTACATACTGTGTTTACTTTTTAACGCCACCGTGTAACATTAAAATTTGGGCGCCAAATAAATGGACCACTGTCGTTAAACACTGTATACACGAAGGCGAGTCTTAACGCTACCAGCTACCAAACAATCGACCAATCTATTATTCGTAATACCTCTGCATGCCCATTGGTAAAGAGTATAATGATCAGATGCAAAGAAATTATAGGAATATCACGCCGCACTAACCACTGAATAGGCGCGCCTGTTCCCGACTTCCCGTAGTTCTTATTTGGATCAGGATGAGAACGGTCAGTCAGCGGCAATCGTATGTAGCATCCAGGATACTTATACTACACCAAGCAGGTTTCTATTAATTTTAGACGTGGTTTGTAGCGAAGATGAAAAATCTCGTAAACCAACTTTTAAAAGATAAATTTAACAGATACTCTTTCAAAAAACAAATAGAAATAGTTTTTAAACTTTAAAAAGGTAATAAGTAGTACGACAATATCTGATATCAAAGAAAGAATCGACCTTGTATACAGAAAATAAATTTTTCTGTATTGTGTACAGCAGGTCAATTCATCGTACATTATATAACATTCTAAATATTTATTTATATGTTTTGTTGTTTGTTGATATTTGATAAGGATAAGGAGCTAAATTTTTAAAATACAGATTTTTTAGTTTTTTAATCTTAAGTGTTAAATTCTTTAATGTTTTTGCATTTGCCATTGCCTACCCAAATTTTGAACCCATGGAACGCCCTGGGTTGAAGATCTGTAGGTTTTGTTTACTGCTGTTTCAAACGCTATAATGCTTCTCTTGTATTGACCCCGTTTAAGTAAATATGTACTACATTGGTCTTTTTGTTTTTTCTTGGTATGTATTATATAATATAAATCTACTAAATGCTGCTATCCCTCTCAGTTAAGAGGTGCACATAACATGTATAAACATTCTTACAATTTATGAGTATACTGGTCGTCTATTTTAACCGAGATGCTATGGGAATCTCGGTAACTATAGGAGATATAAAGTCGGTTAAATTAGATAAAAGTTGCCTAATTAGGGGAATATTGTAATGGTGATTTTGTTTTTCTGGAACTACCCCTAGCTTACTAGTTACGAGCAGAAAACTGAAAATGCGGAATTTCTTTAACATAAAATATCACTGTTTATATTGAAAAGAGAAAAACATCATAAAGAAAAAAGTTGTTGATCCATTCAAGCAGTAATAAGAAAAAATTGTTTCCTGGTCGTTTTTTTCGTTATTTTAGAAAATGTATGTTTGTGTTACATCTCGAAAATAAAACAATACACAATCGTTTTCTTAATACAACTGCAATAGATCTACTTTTTCACTACGAACAGAGATATTTTACCTTAAAGAATTTATTTTTTCAGGTTTCTTGCTCGTTCTAGTAAGCCATGGGTATTTTGAGAAAAACAAAATTACCATTACATTGTTTTCCTAATTAGGCAAATTTTATGTATTTTAGCCGACATTAGTTTTCAAGATCCTTATAGTGTCCTGGTTAAAACAGACGACCTATGTATCACTAGCTTATATTATGGCAATTATTAAAATATATTGTGACTTGTGGTTCAGTGTTGCAATGTCATTGCAGATCGTTAAAGAGCTCTTGGTAAAAGAAACACGTGATAATGAGGCAGATCAAGAAGATTCTGAATCATGGTGCGCAGAAGAAGACCTACCCGAAGAAACTCGTTGTAAAGTTGAGGGACTGAAGGCTATGGCTAGATGGCTACTTGGACTTAAGCAAGATACAGCATCCGCTCAGAAAACGTTCCGCATGTTGAATGCTTTTATTCTTCATAAAGGTGATTTACTCCAATATGGTCGACTCACACGTGCTGAAATGTCATGGCTCCGATTAGCAGCAGGTTGCGCAATGCTTAAAGTATGTGAACAGAAAGGCGTAGGTGATCAATATACGGCAGAGCAGTTCTATAATCTATCTCAACTTATGGTTGATGAAGTTAAACAAGTACGTGAACTTTTTGCTGCAAAATTACATAAAGGACTAGGCAGAGGTCTACCCAATAAATGTTTACCTTTGGATTTTATGGGTTATTATGCTCTTTCTGGGCGTGAACCAGAACTAAAACTTAGAACTACGATACGTAACTATATGATAGCAGATATTAACAGACGCCGAGATTATGTAAAAACACTTACAATGAACACAGGCCAAGTTGATAAAGCTATGAACCAATTGCCACACATATTACCTGATTATATGCTTGTATTTGCCATTCCAATTCTAGCACATGATCCTGCACTAACACGGTGGGATGATGTTCAGGATCTTACTAGATCGAGACAATGCTTGTGGTTTATACTAGAACCGCTTGTAACCAAAACTGAATATTTCAGCTATGGATTCTATAAAAGCCTTATTGAACGAATGAAAAATCATAAAGATGCTTTACACCCTGATGATGATTCAATTAACTATGTACGTATATGCTTGTATAATTAAATGAAGTATTTAAAGGAACATAAATATACAGTAAAACTTAAAGGGTATTTATAAAATATTGAAATAAGCAATCAATTTGTTGTGTATTGTTTGTTTTAAGATGATTTCCAAATACTTTAATATAGAGTAAACTAGATTTTCATTTAATTAAAAGCAGAAACTAAACTTAAAAAGTTAATTTTTCAATTCATGCTCAAAGTAAATAGTTCTATTTCAGAATTATAAAATATTTTAATTAAAAAACTTGCATAAACAGACCTCGATTTATCATTTAGACAAAATATAAAACAAAAATGTTACGATTATTTCAATAGTCTCTACCAGATTAAGTATGTATATGAAACAAAATTGATGAAAATAGTACTGAAAATATATCGCCCTTGTTCCTATTTTCATTTTTTTTGACCAATAGTACCAACCACAAAATTGAAAATACATTGAATTAAATAACAACTGTATGTACACATACTACATGAAGTAAACATCTACTAACTATATTGATTTTTCTTTTAAGAAAAATCAGAAGTGTTTAGTTTGAGAAAGTTTTGTAGTGTAAAAGTTCTTTTTGTCTTACTACTTTTAAAAGTAAAATTTTAGACGTAATTATCCAACTATTATGTCCTGTTTTATGGTGTTTTAGAAACTCTGGGCCTTGTGTGATCTCGCTTCTGGTTTACTGCTGACCAAAACAACAAACTACGATTTAAAAGATTTCCCATCTGAAACAAGGATACCTACCATGTACTTTTATCCCCAGCCAGATTTTATAAATACTCGAGTGTTCCTTCCTCCAGAGTTACAATATCAGCCTAATAAGAAAACTGGCATTACAATGGCTATGGTTAATGCTGAACGACAACCTAAGAAACCCAAAGGAAAACCTAAACCAGAAGGCTGTGGCCCTTTAGGCACAGATGTGAAGGTAATTTATTGTTGTAATTTTTCTTGCAATTAACGTAGCTGCATTTTATTGAACGAGTGGTCTTTTTTTATGGAAAGGGTATTTATTCTTGAAGCTCAAATAAATGTTATACTTTAAAATATTAAAAATTCTCAATAAATTGATCAAAACAAATAGTCAAACATTTGTTTTGATAAAGAATAATTTTCATAATTTTCTTCATTGTAATAAATGGGTGATTTACTTTGCATGAACTTCCATCCTTCAAAATTTTTATAGATATTTAACAGATGCCGTTTTCATTTTATGGAAGTTCATCATAAAAATGAATCTAAGAACTTGTCACTCCACTTTATTAAACAAATAAGTCACGCAACCTGTTTCATTTGCTAGGACACACACTCGATAATGTCCTAGCCGATAAAACACGTTGTGTGACGTATTTGTTTAATAAAGTGGAGTGACAAGTAATTTCTTAGATTTATATTTAATTTTTTTTATACTTGTCACACATTCAAAAGTATATGAATTTCTTAAAAGAATATGTTTTCTTGACCCATTCATTACTGAATCCTTTTTGTTTTCTTGAGATTTCAGGGTCTTTAAAAAAGCAGTCACAAATCAATTGACAAAACATTTATTTTTATTACTTTTCGGTTTTGGTTAGAAGTAAAACCTTCTTTTCAGATAAACCAATACTAAAAAACATACAATTTGAATTACACTAGAAAAACAATTAAATTAATTACCTACAGCATTAATATTTGATTTTGAAAACTATAATTTCTTAATATGGCACCTAGTCTCGTTTATATATTAATATTTTTGCTTGTACACAAGTATACATGCAAAAATGGAAAAAAATAATTGTGGTTTGTTGCCTTGTTTCATGCAATTTATCAAACATTGATTTTAATTACAGTGTTAGAAAATACTAAAAGACGTGCATTTTTGCCTGGAAAATATTGCCAGCATATAGTGTAATTTTTTATTTATATACATCAGCACTGCGGGCCAATGACGCCCATGGCTTGATCCCATTCACTCCAGGTTTGGCTTATTGCTATGTACCGGAGGGTAGTGGGGTCCATTTGGCTTTTAACCACTACGCCCCTCAGCTTACGCCAAACCCTTGGCATTACATTTACTCGTCCATTTACTCATCTATCTATACTTCGTGGGGGATTCCAACCCAATAACGACTGCCGCGTTGCTAAGACGACATCCGGGACTACTTATTAGGGGCTTTCAGACACCCATCCCAGTACTGACCAGGCAGGGCTATGCTTAACTCTGCTGATCGCACTCGAACGGGCATTCTAACCGCGCCAACTCGGGACTCTAAAAATTTTTTATTTGCTAACAGTTAATATTCGCAAGTTAGTAAAATGTTGTTTTGATGTTTTGTAATTTTTATTAGCTTGACAGGACAGCCATCTGCTAATTTCGCTTTTTTCAAATATTCCCTAAAACGTACACCTGAATTTGCATTTTTATTTTTGTTTGTTTATTAAAATACCAAATGAATTTCAATCAGAAGAAGAATTCAAATTTATGTTATTATGTTATGCAAATGGCTAAACATTTAATTTTAATTTATGCGTTTATATTTTGTTCGTGTATTACAGTAATTTGTGATCTGTATAAATATTTATGGAAAACCTGCATAATAATTAATAATGATTAGAAGAACAGGACACATTGTAAATAATATTTTTCTTCAAGTTACATGCTGTTAATCTTAAATAGTAAAACCTAAATACTAACTTAATTAAAACATTATTTAATACTTCAAATTTTTGTAGCAACTGATTATAAGATGTTACTCTAGAATTTCCTCTAAAGTTTGCCATTGTGTATATGCCGAAAAGCTCCTTTCTACATCCACAGATATAGTTGGAGCGTTTTAAGAAGAAATATAAAATTAGAAACTAAAGCGTTATGCATATAAATGCAAAATAAATTTAAATGAAAAGCACTTCCCCCTGTCTACTCCACCCCTTGAAAAAACTCTTTCGCCTCCTTTATATTTTCCCATAAGCAACAATGTATTGATATCGAAATCAGTGTTTAACTGTCACTAAAAATGTTTATTATCATTTATTTTACCAAGATGGTATCTGAGGGAGGTACGTTCGCGCACAGTAGTTTACCCCCCTCCCCCCCCCCCCCGACACCCTCCCCTGCTATAGGGCTTAAAGGGGTAACATTTCGGTGTACCGAAACCAAAGTGCGACACATGTTTTCAGGGTGAAATTCACACTGGTTTGCTATAATACTGATTGTATCAACCGACACACGTATAAATGACTAATTTTATTGGGTAAACGGTCAGGAGTCATATAGAGATTAAAAAAACTCAATGCATTCTGAAACCAATATTTCGGTGCCAATTTATTTCCTCAGGGCAAGCTGTAAAACAAACTCATATAATATCTTATTTTACAAATGTAGTGTAACTTACAATCAATAATTTTATAATTGAGTAGTATGATAACAATTGGAACAAAATAAATACATAATGACAATATATTCAACTCAAGTCTTATTACTCCAAAACACATTAAAAAAGCCATGGTTAACCCTTAGTTATTTCAATAAAATTGACAAAAATAAGGAGCACTGGGCAAAGTACAGTTTCCTATCTAAACAATCCAACAAATTATACACAGTTAGTGTTGAAATAAGTATGCATACATGTTATTTAGGTTATCAACATCGGTTTTTAAGTTCATAGCATTATTCACTTTATTTATGTGGTACATTTCTAGAAAAAGTCTTATTTTTTTGTTACTGCTAGTGTCTAAAATCTTTACCTCAATAAAATCTACTACATGATGGTTATCAAAAACGTGTTTCGCCAGCGCTGTGGTTTGTTTTTGGTGCGGAATGTCTTTCTTGTATTGATTTATACGCTTGAGTTTTTTTATTCTTTATGCGACTCTTGACCGTTGACCCAATAATAGTATATTAAAAAACAAGTTTCATAAGACATGATTTTAGAGCACGCGTCCAAGTTAGAAAACGAGCCGCTTGCGGTGAGTTTTCTAATGGACAAGTGCGCTTAAATGTCTTATGAAACGTGTATTTTATACTATTTTTTCTATTTTGGTCCAAAAAAGTTAAAAATTACCTTATTTTATATTTTAATTTAAAAATTTAATCGATTAGGAAAATTTTGTTTTTTGTTTTTGATATGTGGCTGTTGGTGACATTTAGTAATTTCATACAATTCAAACTACTGTCAAATTAAAATTTAGACAAACAATTTGAAAGTGATTTAATTTTTAAAATACCTAAGATTTGAAAGATAAGATGGAAGAAGAATTATCTTACACCCCACCCGAGCTACGCAAAGTAGCGGAAAATACGCTAAATAATCTTTTTTAGAACTTACAATTTGAAGGTTATGTTTATAACGCGTGAAGGTTTTGTTGTCACATGGTTGTCACCAACCTAACAAAATAAAAATTTGAATTCTTTTAGGAGTTGCTTTATGAAATCCAAATGAGTTTCATAAAGTAGTCAGTAAAGAACCAAAATAGAAAAAATTAGTTATTTATACTAGTTTGTATTCATTGTAAGCTATTCTCTGCTAATTAACATATTTGATAGAGAAAATACTTATGCAACAGGTAGTACTTATTTTAGCAAAATCATTCTACTACTATAATTTTTATTCTACAGTTGAACCGTTCTTACCTTTGAATATCAGTTGTATATTTGAATGTCAACTTCAGGGTTCAAGGTCATTACCGTTAATATCGGGAGCCAAATGCCA
Organism: Ctenicera cuprea; assembly: GCA_958336395.1. Lineage (NCBI taxonomy): Eukaryota > Metazoa > Arthropoda > Insecta > Coleoptera > Elateridae > Ctenicera > Ctenicera cuprea. Next base: position 41,252,968 of record OY284486.1, read on the forward strand.
GAATATCTTCTTGCAGCTGATTCCATAACACTCTCATGCTAGTGGATAATATTAACCATACTTTCCATAACCCCAGTCATGTTTGCAACTCTTTTTTTTGTAAATTGTACGAGCAGTGAATGATTTCATCAATGAGGGTGGAGCAGGAGGCAGGTTTAATTTTTAAAAATACACTTTCGTAAAATTGCAATTTAAAGCACACCCTGCTTTCTTATCAATATACCTGTAAAATGTTTAAATTTTGTTCATTAAAGCAGTATTGTAAAAAAAGTATTGTATAAATTTTGGATTCTGTGCATTTAGTCACATTCAAGACTACAGTGCTGTTTAACATTTCATTACTATCAACCTAACAAATAGGGATTTCTTGGCTGTGTATAATGTAAAATTGGTGTAATCCATTGCTTATGATTGCTGTAACGCAAAAATTGGATAGCTCATTAGACATTACTTGGAAGCTATGGTCACTATTATATATACATAAAGTAAACCGGTGACCAGTGAGAACGCTTGCAAAGGCAATTGAGACAAATATGGAAGGAGAACTACAGCCAATATGATAACGCAGTATCAATGAAATAAATCGGTTGTAGAATCTCAGCAGTGTAAAAATAAATTAGCTAAACAAAAATTTGATAACACTTTTTTGAACGTTCTTTCACTTACAGTCTTAGATATGTAGCGCATTAACTAAAATAACCTATTCAGAAGGATTGCGTATTAACGTACTACCTACAACAAGATTATAGGGATCATCTATTTCGGCTAATATTTAGTTACTTTATTAGCCTTTAAAATAACATCAGAAATTACTTCCCGAAGTTTTTCAGTGTAATTTTTAAACATCCTGTACGTTTTTAATGTTGCCTTTTTTTAGGCATCTTACTGTGAGCAGCAGTAAATTCAAAACTGCAACTGTGCGATGTACCAATTAGTTAATTTTTGATTTATCATCTACTAGTTATTTTTTGTTTTGTTTTTTGATGTAATATTCTATGTAAAACAAAATTAAAATTAAATCTGAATGACAGAATAATGCACTTGATATTTGATACACTTGATACCGTAAATCAGCGAAACATTTAAGCAACAATTTATGGAATTGTAAGTCATGGTACTCTACTCAACCTTAAGTAAATTATATCCTATTTTGAAGATTTTAAAAATCCCTTCCACTTTTCAGTAAGTTTTTCCAGTAAAACGTAGGTTCCCTTGTACGTGAAATATCCAGTGTCAAACTGTCAAAATATGGTTTCATTCAGGTACTTTGATCGCTTGTATCTTTAAATATTTGGTTTCTTTGACATATAAATAAGTTAGATTTAGAAGACCATGATTTCATCCATATACTACTAGCCGATAAACTAAAAATTAATTACTATTTGTATTATAGGAGCGTAAAATTATAACTAAAATTAACACAGTCGAGTATTAAATGAAATTAGAAAAAAGAACTGTTAGCAATTCGCACAGTTACAAGAACTTTGGGCTGAATTTCTACAGCAAGATTCGTAGGAAGGCGGTATTTAAAAAAATGTGTATACAGGGTGTTTTACTGAATACAGACCATAGCATTTTAACCACGTTACAATTTCGCTACAATCAATTACAGATTACAGAATTTTATCACATTACATACTTGGTCTTAATATCCATGAAATAAGAACAAATTACTTGTTTGGTGGGTGTGGTCGTGAGATAGACTACTAGCTCACCAATTAAAGAAGCAAGGATTCAATTCACATAAAACTCATCAGGCTGTCTACTCGCCTGGAATTTCTGGAAAAAGCTTGAAAACGCTTGAATTGAAAAAATGCACTTGAAAAACTTAAAAACGCTAGAATTTTTTACTTATACCTGGAATTTTTTTATTTTCAAATCCAAAATGTTTATACGCAACATAAAAATTAAAATATTCAAAATATGTATTTGTACCGCGCAAAATTCTTTAGCGCTCGTTTATAATCGCGGCAAACTGTCGACGGCCATGCAATGAACAGAATTTGCAAAGAATGAAACTACTAGCGAACAGAATACTCGAAGCCGACGGCATATAAACACAAAGCAGCATTTAACCGAAAGTGTATTTTACAGAATGGAATTAATTAAACAGAATATTGGAAGACGTCACTTTATTCGAATTTGTTTGTTATAATACTTTAGTTTCCGCGTTTTTTTTGATTTCGTCAAATTCAATAGTACAAATCTTTCATAAAGATCTAGTGCAAGAAAAACATTTAGGTGTTGAAGTGATTTACTTGTCACTTTAAATCTTTTTAATATCTTGTCTCGTATGTTATTGTTAAAAGAGCAAATGCAAGCATTTGTATTAATTTTTTTTGGCTAGATTAATTAATTTGCACTACGTGTTCGTTGTTTAGATATCAGAATAAGATTGGTTGCTTTATTATCCAAAATAGCCAGAGTGAAAAATTTTAAAAATTAAAATGCAGGGAAACTATTATCAGAAATTATGATATTATAATATGTGTACATCCTGAATTTGACGGAAGTTAGGGTGAATTATTGGGTGGGCAGATTCGTATTTCAGGTGGGATCCCCTTAACCAGCGCTTCTAACTAACTTCTAATGTTGCCATTTCTACTTTTGATGGTATTTTGATGTGACCAGTAATGATCCATTTATGCTTTACTATACTATGCTATACTTTAGAGTAAAATTTTGTTCTGTGCTAAAAAAGTAACCCATGAGATTTTTTTATGATAGGCGCTGGTAGTAAATCTTTACCTTTGCCACCCTCAAGCGATTGAAAATAGTTGTGAAACAGTCTGTTCTCCAAAATTTAAGATTTTTCATTCATTTTAACTTAATGTTCAAAGTTATTCGAATATAAATTAGTTCTGTATTCTGTTCATTGCATTTCTTCTCCGAGCATATTCATTTTGTTGATCACGTACTATGGTTTTCCGAATACGAACTCCTTTTGAGTGACTTTGCATTCTGTTTAAATACGGTTCTGTTAATGCGAATTCGGTCATATGCATACCAACCAAAATGTCACTTTGCAGTGCAAGTATCGGGATGCGTTTAATAACACGACAAACCCCAAATCACAATACTTGTTAGGCCAATCGCTAAATAGCAATCCCTATAATGTTGCAGTTACTACTATTAATGCACATACGTAGCGTTGCTGTTGTGTTTGTTAAATATAATTTAACATAATCTTCTTAAAAGTGATATGTCTTTCTGATTTTATGTGTTATTACTTTTATCTACGACTGCTACGACATTTCACAAATTCGAACATTTATAAACATTTAAATGTAATTTTTAAAGTTGTAAAACCTAATTTTCGAGGCATGCCACAAGCGTGTTGTGCGGTGGAATGTAAAAATCGCCAGCGAAAGGGAGGCGGTTTGCAGTTTTTTAAGTAAGTGTCAAAAGCTAGGAGAATTATGCGATTTTTACACAATAATAGCATAGTTTTTTTAAAATATGTAATAATATTGATTAAAATTAAAATCTCTTTATGTTACTTGTGAACACAGATTTCCCTTGTCAAACGAAGAACGTTTAAACAAATGGATAGAAGCTGTAAACAGACAAGATTTTAAACCTACACAGTATACGGTTATTTGCAGCAATCATTTTACAGCCAATAATTATTAACCACGTCCTGGAACCAGAAATGACGCAGTTCCATCTGTATTCTCATATTCCTCACAGAAAGCAACACTTGTTACCAGTAGAATTCCCTGAACCTATTCTGTCTACCTCGAAGGAACTAATTCCCACTGAACGTTTTGATACAAATTCTGTAGTAGTTTTTACAATCCACCGCACAATACGCTTGCGGTATGCCTCGAAAATTAGGTTTTACAACATTAAAAACTAGATTTAAATGTTTATATTAACATTGAAATGTTCGAATTTGCGAAATGTCAAAACTGACTGACCAAATACAAAATGGCCGACTGGCTACACTTGTTTCATTGTTCAGAAGCTGGAGTCGTGTATCTAGTAAAACTATTAGAAATCTGTGATCTTGTTCCTTTGATTTTAATCATCATCACCGTTTTTTACCACCCATCTAGGGTCTTCACCGACTCTACAATTTTCCTCCATTTTCTCCTATCTTTTGCATCTCTCCTCCAGTGTTGTAGGTTAAGCTTTTGGAGATCTTTAAATATGTTGTCGCTGCATCTTGTGCGCGGCCTTCCTTTTGGGCGTCTTGTTGTTGGTTGGCTGTTAAATACACGTAGAGGTGTGCTGTTAGGTGGCATTCGTATCACATGTCCTATCCACTGTATTCTCGTGCGCTTGACAATATTCACTATATCTGGTTCATTATAAAGTCTTCTTATTTCTTCATTATATCTCTGCCTCCATTCTCCCCTGTCCTGCACTGGTCCAAAAATCCTCCGAAGTATTTTCCTTTCAAGTACCCTTAACCTTTGTTCTTCACTTTGTACTAGTATCCATGCCTCACATCCATAGCTTAGTATATAGGTCTTATTATTGTCTTATATAATCGTATTTTTACTTTCTTTGATATTAATTTTGTTTTAAAGATATCATTCATAGCGAAATAGGCTCTACTGGCTGCGAATATTCTGGCTCTTATGTCTTCCGTCACATCGTTGTTCTCGTTAATTACCGCACCTAGGTATTTGAAAGTGGTTACTTTATATATTCCTAAATTTCTAATTACTTGGGCTTTTTCTTGTTCTGGTGATCTTGATATTCTTAGATATTTTGTTTTTTCAGTGTTCACTTTAAGTCCTACTTTTTCGGATTTATCTTTCAGTGTTCTGTAAGCTTCAGTTAAAGCTCTTGCGTCGGTGCTAATCATGGCTACGTCATCTGCATATCCCAAAATCTGACTTTGGTTTCTAAAGAGGTTGTTATCATGTCGTATAGGATTTTTTTGTATAATTTCGTCTAGAACCATGTTAAATAATATTGGTGACAACGCGTCTCCCTGTCTTAATCCCACGTTGCTGTTCATGGGTTGCGTTGTTTCTCCTCCTACTCTTATCGTGTAGCACATGTTTTTGATTGTCATTAGGATCAGCTTTTTTAGTTTTTGTGGTACTTTAAAAGTATTTAGGGCTTGTTCTACTGCTTTATGTCGCACGCTGTCGTAAGCTTGCTTGTAGTCTACAAAGATACTGTGTATGTTAATTCCATATTCTCTTGATTTCTCTCCTATCTGTCTAATACTGAAGATTTGGTCCGTTGTGGATTTCCCTGCCCTGAAACCTGCTTGATAGTTTCCTAGCGTGTTTTCTACATATGGCTTTAGTTTTTCTAATAATACTTGCCACAGGACTTTATATGTTGTGTTGAGAAGACAGATTCCTCTGTAATAATAATAATGATGGTTCCCATTATTCCCTTGTGGGACATAGGGTTTTTATGAAGCCTCTCCACTCTTGTTTGTTTCCTGCTATTGTTTTTAATTGTGCAAAAGACATTCCTGTTTCCTCCCTTATATTTCTTATCCATGTTAGTCGTGGCCTTCCCTTGGCTCTTTTTCCTTGGGGGTTCCATTCTAAGACACTTCGACATGGATGCTCTTTTGTTTTCCTGAGTGTGTGTCCTAACCAGCCATACTTTCTCCTTTTTATTTCAACGCTTACTTCTTGCTGTTTGGTTCTTTTCCATAATTCAATGTTTGTAATTGTTTCCGGCCACCATATTTTTAGAATGTGTCGTAGACATCGGTTTATAAAAGTTTGTATTTTCTTTAAGTTTGAACTTTTTATGCACCACGTTTCGCAGCCGTAGAGTAACACTGCTTTTATTGTGCTGTTAAATAGTTTTATTTTAGTTTGCACACTTATATTTTTATCACCCCACACTGAATTCAACCTCGAGAAGACTCCTCTTGCTTTGTTGATCCGTTGCTCTATGTCTTTTTCTGAGCTGCCCTCGTGACTCAACACACTACCTAGGTACAGAAATTCTTGAGTTTCTTCTACTTTTTCTTCGTCTATGTATATATTATTTGTGTTAGTTGTGTTAACCTTCATGAGTTTGGTTTTTGTTCTATTTATTTTTAGCCCTATTTTTTCGGATTCGATTTTCAACTTATCTAGTTTTGTCTGTATATTCGGTAATGTGTGTGAGAGCAGGCATACGTCGTCCGCATATTCCAAATCTTCTAAAGTTTTTGTTAGGCCCCAGCTTATTCCTCTTCGGTTTCCTCTGTTAGTCTCTTCCATTATATTGTCCAAAATAATTATGAATAGCAGTGGTGACAAAATACACCCCTGCTTAACTCCACTTTCTGCTGCAAAAGGTTGTGACATTTTCCCATTTAAGAGTATTTGGCATTTCGTATCTGTGTATCCTTCTCTGACTAGCCGTATTAATTTATCTGGTATTCCTTTGTTCTTCAAGGCGATCCATATATACTCTCTATTGATGGAATCAAACGCGCCCTCGTAGTCTATGAAAAGTAACTGTAATGGCGACTGATATTCTAGGGACTGTTCAATTATAATTCTTAGAGTATTTATGTTATCTGTGCAGGAACAGCCGGCCCTAAATCCTGCTTGTTCCTTTCTTAGTGTCTTGTCTAGTGTATCTGTTATTCTATTCAGTATAATTCTATAAAATATTTTATTAATTACACAGAGCAGTGTGATCCCCCTCCAGTTGCTGCAGACTTGTAAATTTCCCTTTTTTGGGATTGCTATCAGCATTCCTGTTTTCCAATCTTCAGGGAACTTTTCATCTTTCCAAATTTTCTTTATTAATGGATATATTACTTCTACTGTTGTGTCTTCATCGATTTTCAGCATATCTATCGTGATTCCATCAATTCCTGCTGCTTTACCACTTCTCATTTGTTGGATCGCTTTTCGTAGCTCTGCTTCCTGTGGTATTTCTGTGCTGATGTCTTGTTCCATGATTTGATTTGGTTCAGGTAACTGCATTTCTTCTTGTTGTGTGTTCATTGTCTCTTCAAAGTGTTCCTTCCATCGTTGTAGTTGTTGATCAATTGTAGTAAGTATTTGTCCTTCTTTATCTTTTATTTGATGGTTTTTGGGTTTCCTTTCTTTTCCTGATAATTCCTTTATTGTTTTGTATAATTCTTTGCTGTTACCAGTTTTTGATGCTTCTTCCGCTTTCTTTGCTAATCCTTCTAAATACTGTTTTTTATCGTTTTTAAAGCTTTTCTTGACTTCTTTGCTTGCTTTTGCGTATCCTTTCTGCTTTTCTTCTTTCTCGTTTTCGTTTCGAGCCTGTAATACGCGTTGTTTCCATTCTTTCCTCATTTTAACTTTCTCCCATGTATCTTGGCTTATCCATTCTGCATGTTGTCTCTTTTTATGTTGGAGTATTTGTAGACATGGTTCTTGGAACGTTTTTTTGCATTGTTGCCATACGTCTTCCACGGTCAGGTTATAATCTATTTCTATTGCTTTCCGTTGCATTTCATTAATTAGTTCAAGTTTTATTTGTGAATTATTTAATTTCTCCATTTCGTAGCACGTCCTATGCTGCTGGTTTCTTGATTTTTTTGGTTTTACGACTTTACACTGGATCTTTGCTGTTACTAGATGATGGTCACTACCAATGTCTGCTCCCCTTTTATTACGAACGTCCTTTAAATTATGAATCCACTTTTTACTGATTCCAATGTGGTCTATTTGATTTTTAACTTTCTGGTTGGGGGATATCCATGTTTCCTTGTGGCACCGTTTATGGGCGAATAATGTACCACCTATTACTATTTCATGGTTCCCACATAGTTCTATAAAAAGTTCCCCGTTCTCGTTTCTAGTTCCAGTTCCTTGTTTCCCCATAACATGCTCTAAACCGTCATTGTCAACTCCAACTTTTGCGTTAAAGTCTCCCATTAATATTACTACACTCGTGGACAGAAATATTGCATATTTTTTTTTAAGACTGTTTTTTTATTTTTCTGCTGCATTTATGTAGTTTTTATTGTTAAGTGTCTTATATCGAAGTGTCCTGCATATATTGGTATTGTCTAACACTCATCTAGACATCTAAAAATGCTTAGATCTATTCTGTATAAGTGAATTAGCACTATGTTACAATTATGCCGATATCTAATAATGGTTGATAGTGTGCTTTGGTAATTCACAATGACAGATCGTGACATTTCTAGTGCATTGTGTATTTTCTGTTAGTAAGATGCCACATCTAAATGAATTAGTTGCTGTTAAAGTTGTAACTTTAGCTAATGAGGGTCGCAGGCAAGAAGATATTGCACAAATGCTGCGTATACATCAATCGACGGGTTCTCGTGTAGTAAAACGATACGAGGAGACTGGGGAATACAGAAGGCGGCCTGGACAAGAACGTAAAAGATGTACAACGCAAAGGGATGACTGCTATTTGCAAATTCAAGCTTTGCGAAATCGCACATATACAGCTCCGCAACTAGAAAATGAATTACTGAATACAAGGCAAGTCAATGTAAGTTCAAAAACAGTACTGAGGAGACTAAAGGAAGCCGGTTTAAATTCAAAACGTCCAGCCAAAGTCCCTCGGCTTCGCCCACATCACAAAACTGGCCGGTTACAGTTTGCACGAGCTCATGCTGTTTGGGATGAACATCTATGGAGCAAAGTTCTTTTCACAGATGAGACAAGAATACAATTGTGGAAGCCGGATGGACGTGATTGAGTGTTTAGAAGAGTTGGTGAACGATATGCTGCATGTAATCTTGTGCAAAACGTTAGCTTTGGCGGTGGCTCCATTATGCTATGGGTTGGCATCGAGAATGAATGCAGACTGGTACATCCGCAACATCATTGAAGAACATGTTCTACCATATGTCGGCTTTATTGGGTACGAAAGGTTTGTGTTAATGCATGATAATGCCCGCCCACATGTGGCCGGAACAGTGCTCCAGTACCTTGAAGATGCCGGGATTGCGTCATTTGATTGGCCACCATTAAGTCCCGATGTAAATTCCATAGAGCATCTATGGGACATCCTCAAACGCCGTATACGAGCTCGAAATCCAGCCCCTAACTCAATTGCAGAATTACGAATTGCAGCTCAGGAAGAATGGAATCGAATTCCGCAAGAAACCATTAGAGATCTTCTGCGAAGCATGCCCAGAAGGATGCAAGCTGTAATTAGAGCTAGAGGGGGAAATACCAAATACTAATGCATCTTCATGTTACCTTAAAATAATGTTATGTTGCCGTTATTGTTGCTCCTTTCAATTAAATGTTATAACCAAAATCACACTATTTTACCGAATCGTCCACGAATCTGTTCTAACGCTATCATATGTACATTAATTTATTATAAAGCAGTACTAATATACGTAGGACACTTTAATATAAGACACTTAGTAATAAAACAACATAAACGCTACAGAAAAATAAAAAAAAATATATGCAATATTTTTGTCTATGAGTGTATATCCTGTTTGTTTACTTGGTGAAGAGTTTTGTTGAGCATGGAGTAGAAGTGTTCTTTGATTTCATCTTGTGCCATGTCCGTGGGGGCGTAGCATTGTACAAATGTTATTATCTGTTTCCCGAAGTTTATTCTCATGGTGATGATTCTTTCCGATATTGGTTGCCATTGTAGTAATTGTTTCTTTATTTCTGGTCGTATTATTATTCCCACTCCATATTCATGATCTGCGTGTTCATTTTCCATGCCAGAGTACAAAAAGGTATGATCATTTGTTGTTCTTATTTCTCCAGCTCCATTCCATCTTGCTTCACTTATGCCTAGTATACTTAACTTGTATTTTTCCATTTCGTGTGTCGCTTCACTCAGTTTTCCCGCTTGGTAGAGTGTTCTGACATTCCATTGTCCAATATTAATTATGTTTTTATTTTTACTTTCGTTCTTCGTTGTTTTAATCACTGCTGCGTAGTGCTTTGTGTTTATACTTAGTTTTTCTATTGTTTCTGTAACATTTCTGCTTATTTTTTCCACCTTTACTGTTTTTATTAATTGCTGTAATTCACTTATTGTGTATTTTATTGTTGTTGTCCTTTTTCCTATTTTCCCTTTTATTCTTTCATCGGTTTTCTGGATTCTGTTTGTTAACGTTTCTATTCTTTTATTTCCGCTTTCTATTTGTTGCCTCAAGCGTAATTTCTCTGCTTCACCTCTTTTTAGAATTTCTTCCATTTTCTTATATTTGGATTGGAGTTCTTCCATTTTCTTATATTTGGATTGGAGTTCTTCTATTCTTTCAGCAATTTTCGTAATTTCTTCCATTTCGAGTTTGTTTTCCTCTTTACGCGTGTGGGTCGCTTTAATATTCTGCCGTTGTTTGTGATGTACCAATCCCGGCTCGCTCGCTGTTGACGTCCGCTGTGACGTTTTAATCGTCAGCTGCGCGTTGATTCCTGGGCGCAGCTTATGCTATTAATATCGCCCTTATTGCAATGACACTTCCCTGTTTTATCTTGCTTTCTATGTTTGTTTTTCTCTAGTTATATTCAATTTTGCGCTTTCTTTTGCCTTATATTACTGTGCTCACTTTAACTTTACACTTTAAACTTTCTTTTAAGTCACTTTTCACTGTTTTATGTTCTCACTAAACACTTTTATCCTTACTTTGTTTACGGAGACGGGACTGCATTCTGCAGCTGTCCATCGTCCGCCATAAGCGGATTCCTCTGTAGTTAGAACATATTGCTTTATCCCCCTTTTTATGTATAGGGCATATGACCCCCGCATTCCATGCTTGTAGCATCTCTTCGTTCCTCCATATTGTCAGAAATAGTTTGTGTATTCTTTCCCACAGATCCGGTCCCCCTGATTTTAGTAATTCCGCTGTAATGTCTTCTTCGCCTGGTGCCTTATTTCTCTTCATTTTGTCATAACTGCTTTTAATTTCCGGTTCTGGCTCTTCTTCTTCTTCCTGGTTTCTTTCTATGTTTTCCTCTTCCTCTATTTCTGCACTGTCTGTATTCAGTAAATCTGTGAAGTATTCTCTCCATCTCACTATTATTTCATTTTTACTTGTAATCATCTTTCCCTCTTTGTCCTTACACATAAGTGTTCTGGGCTTAAAACCATTTCTAAAGTATTTTATTTCACTGTGCGCCTTCCTTGTTTCGTTTTCTCTTATCCTCTCTTCTATTTCTGTCAGTTTGGCTTCTATCGATTCTCTCTTTTTCGTTTTTAGAGTTGTTCGAACATGTTTTCGGGCTTCTTCGAAATTAGTTTTAGCTTGTCTTGTATTTTGTTGTAGCATACATGGCTTGCCTGCACTCATCATCAAACCATAGCTTTCTTTGTGGTTTTGTGGTGCCCACAATTTCTTCCGCCGTCTTGTTGATTGCTTCTTTTATTTCATCCCACTGCCCATTGATGTCCCCTTCTTCTTCTACTCCTGTTTGTCTTTCAAGTTGTTCTAGTCTTCTGGATAGTGACTGTTGATATCTTTCTGCGGTTTCGGGATCTTTCAGATTTTCTAAGTTATATCTCTCCCATCTTTTATTTACATTTTGCCGCTTCACGTTTGATATCTTTTGTCTTAACTTTGCTTGGACCAGGAAATGGTCGCTGTCACAGTTCGCACCCCTCATTGTTCTCACGTCTATTATATTAGTGCGGTTTGCTATATTGATTAAGACATGGTTTACCCATGGGACCAATTTACCTCTTTTAGCTAACATATTTATGGAAAATCTAGAAGATCAAATATTCGAATCAAATCAATCTGAGAAAGTTATATTTTGGTTTCGTTATGTTGATTGACATTTTAGCATGTTTTAATAGTTCATTTGATTGAATTAATGAATTTTTAATTTTTATTAACAGCTTGCACCCACACATAAAATTTACACTAGAAACTGAACGAAATAAGTCCATTAACTTTTTAGATTTAAACATAAAAATTAATTCAACTAATAAATTTGAGTACTCAGTTTATAGAAAACCTACACAAACAGACATTACAATACCATACGATTCTTGTCACCATAAAACACATAAATTAGCAGCATACAGGTCCCTGATACATAGGGCTTTGACGGTCCCTTTAGATGAAATTAATTATAATAGAGAAATTTCAATTATTAAACAAATTGCATACAGTAATGGTTATAATACTAAACTTATTGATACATTAATTAAAGAAAAAGATTCTAAATTAGCCATTCAAAAAATTTATCCGAATACCCAAACTTCGTTCGATACAATTAAATATGCTTCGATCCCATATTTTGGTGACAAATCAGAAAAAATTGCTAAAATTATAAACAAAACAAATAAATATAAAGTAAGCTTTAAAACAACTAGGAACATCTTAAACACTTTGTTTAATGCAAAATCAAAAACAGACGATTTGCTAAAATCAGGCATTTACAAATTAAATTGTTCGCATTGTAATTCGGTTTATATAGGCCAGACAATTAGAAATTTTGATATTAGGTATAAAGAACACGTGCGTTGTTACAAATACAAACACCCACATAAATCCAATTACGCTAAACACTTACTAGAACAAAATCATTCAATGACATCTAATAACACCATAAAATGTTTACACTTTTGTGATGATAAACGTAAATTAGATATTAGAAGCTTTTGAAATTCACAAACATTTAAAAACTGTACCGTTAATGAATGAGCAAATTGATCTCTTAAATTCTCCTCTACTGGACGTTTTGGAATGAGAAATCAAGTCATCTGCAGACGATTACCAAGATAAGTCACAAAGTTCTATTGCTATAACAACACTAACTGTTTATTTTTTCATATAACATTTGACAATGGCATGTAAACATGCCGAAATACGTATATGGTTAAAATAAATAGATATTGTTAAAGTAATTAAGTACCTATTTTATATACAGATACTCATTAAATATGGACTTTAACGAAGTAAAGCTGGAAATTATAAATAAACATGATCTATTTGGTTGACTGTGACCCCGTCGTTTGATTTCCAAGTTCCCTTGTGGGTATTTTTGTGTGGAAAAGTGGTACTGCTTATCACCAAGCCTTTGCTTGCTGCAAAGTTTATCAGCTTTAATCCATTATCATTATTTTCTTGGTGCAGGCTGTGTTCTCCTATTGTTGGTTTATATATATCTTCCCTCCCTACTTGCGCGTTAAAATCGCCCAGCACAGTATAAATATCTTTTTTCGAGATTTTGCCAATGGTTTCTTCTAGGGATTCATAGAACTGTTGTTTCTCTTCTTTCTCTACCAACTCGGTTGGCGCGTATTCGTTTATAATAGTTATATTGAACAGTTTCGCTTTGATTCTAATTGAACAGATTCTGTGGCTTACTGCCTTAAATCCACAGATTTGGCTATTGAGTTTGTTACTTATGACAAAGCCCGTTCCTCCTTCATGTCGTCCGTCTTCTCTTCCACTGTACAGCAAAGTATAATTTCCATGTGTGATATCTCCAGTGTCCGGGCATCGTGTTTCTTGCACTGCCGTGATGTCCAGTTTATATTTTTTATTTCAGTTATTAGTTGTTGCATAGCTCCTGGTCTGTAAAGGCTTAGCACACTCCACGTTCCTAAAAGAATATCCTTTTTCCGTCGCTTAAGTCGTTTACCGTTAATCCGTCCATTCCGAGGCTCTTGTTGAGTATTTTTAACTGTGGTTTTACGGGGAAGGGTTTCCCCCAGGGGTAGTTAACCCCTGCCTTTTTAATACAAAAGTATTTTAAAAGCGACTCGACATTTCCGAATAAATTAGCAAAAAAATTCGATTTTTAACAAATTTTGAGCAGTCGTAGATAAAATTTTGTATGTCACGTTGGATAATGCATTATTATGGCACTCGACTTGGTCTATGACTTCATTATGCAACTTTCAAACTCGTGTTTCAACTTCGAGTGGACTTTCTCATACTAGATATTCTTCTTCTTACGGCGGTGCCGAACTCCGCAGCACACAGGTCTAATTGGCCCATTGTACATCCACCTCTAGTTCAAGGATTCTTCTCATATAGACCAGTACTTAAAGTCAAAAACTAGCACCCAAGCTGAGGGAGATATCCTGTAGTTCTTCTGGCTCCGAAAACGGAATGCCGAGATGTCGGTGCCTCACTACCATTAGTCTGGGGCAACGGCAGAGAAGATGGAGGGAAGGTTCCTTCTCTTCTCCACAGAACCTGCATAGGGGGTCGTTTACTACTCCTATGGTGTTAAGGTGTTTGTTAAAAGGACCATGGTAGGTCAGGAAATCTGCCACGATCCTGATGTGTGATTTGATAAGAAGCTTTGACTGGCGCAGCAAGGTCCAGTGGATTTTGAACTGGGAGTGAGCCCAGTTCTCAATCGCTTGCTTCCGGCCAAAGGAGGGGCTTCTTTGAGCTTTTCCTGGCCAGAGCTTCGGCTTCCTCGTTTCCACTAATGTTACTGTAGCCGGGCACCCAGAGTAGCTTGACCCAATTGTGTGAGTCGATTCTGCTTAGGACCTCATTACAGTATTTGGCTATCGCTACATAATATAGAGATATGCTTATTAGAGTAACCTCTGCTTACGTTCTCTTGGGCACAGGTTGAAATAGCATAGATCTCTGCCTGGAACACTGTGGCAAACTTGCCAAGAATATTTTGCTCTAGGCTTATCGCCATAGATCCCTGCATCGGAACCTTCTACCGTCTTCGATTCGTCTGTGAACCAGACTAGGTCCGCTGACTTTAGAAGGTCCTTGGTTTGAGTCCAGTCTTCTCTTTTAGGGATGACAATATTAAATGGTTTAGTGAAAGAGAATACAGGTAACATGCAGTTGCTCCGAGGAGCGTGTGCGTCCGTATCGTGAGAGATAGAACAAGTGCATGCTCCAAGAACCCTTCCTCGTCTTTCCACTGGCCACTATACTTGAGCCAGTAAGCTGCCTTTCGGGCCTCCGCCTCAATCAAAATATTAAGGGGCACAAGGTCTAGAAGTGCCTCCAAAGCCGCAGTAGGTGCCGTGCGCATTGCTCCTGTGGCTCCCAAACAAGCCAGTTTTTGAAGCTGAGTTAAGCGCAGTTTGATGCACGACCGTTGGACTGCGGGCCACCAGACCAACGACGCATATGTCATCATTGGTCTGACAATGGGGGAGTAAATCCACCTGGTGACTTTAAGGTTTAATCCCCAGGTTTTACCTAAGGTCCGTCTACAGGCCCAAAGACTTGTAGTGGCTCTTTGTGTTTGTCTATCTACATGTTCCCTCCAGGAGAGCCGGGCGTCCTCTAGATACTTAACTACTTCGGAGGGATGCAGCCTAGTTCCGAAGAGCTCCGGTTCAATGACACCGTTGACTCTTCTGCTCCTGGTGAAGATGACTAACTCGGCCTTGGAGAGGTTAACTCTAAGGCCTTAGTCGGTGCACTATCGTTGTACAATCCGCAAAGCTCTTTGTAGGAGCGCTGACAGTACCTGAAATGTACCTGAAATTAAAATTGCAAAGTCATCTGCATAGCCTTGCCTGTACAAACCGACATCCTTAAGTTCCTCTAGTAGATTGTCAAGAACGAAGCATCACAGTAGAGGTGAGAGAATTCCTCTGTGGACATCCTCTCCTGACTGACGCACTAACAGCGGTCTCATCGAGCGCGGCTACTACTTCCCGCCCCGCCAGCATTGCCTGACCCACCTAATAATGGTGTTGTCAATGCCATTTCTGGTAACGGCTGCATAGATAGAATCGAAGGAGGTGTTGTCAAAGGTTCCCTAAGAGTGCCGGAAACACCATCCGCACCTGGACTTTTAAAAGGGACAAACGTATGAATAGCCCATTTGAGACGTTCAATCGTCACAACTCTTGAGGCCGTCCTCCAGTCCACTATGATAGATCCAGGGAAGTGAACTTCCATGAGATGCTTTAGACATTGCTCAATGGTGGTTGTGAGTCTACCAGATGGAAGCCTTAGGGTCTCCAATCTGCTATGACTGTCTTTGTGCAGTCTTGCGGCTTCTGGGAGGTCTTCAATGCTTTCGCAGAAGTCGTTCCAGGCAGCCTTCTTTTGGCCGCGAATGCAGCTCTTGTAGAGACGCTGGGACCGTTTATAGCTGTCCCAGTCCGTTTCAAGGTGAGTGCGCATTGCCTGTTAAAGAGCCTGCGCGTTTCTTTTCTTATTGTTTGGAGGTTTAGGTTCCACCACGGAACTTTCCTGTTTCCAGTCCTCTTCCTTAGGGAACAACTGCCTTTAAAAGAGGCTATAATCACCCCTTGCAAGAGTTTTATTTGAGATTCCACCTCTTCAATTTTATGAGGTCTAGGTACATTTATTAATCTACCTTCGAGGGCCTGTCTATAGGCCACCCAGTCGGTAGTTTTAGGGTCCCTGTAGTAGCTCTCATCTTTGACGGGAGCTAGGTCTAAGGAACCTAATGTGATGGTGATCCGAAAGGGATAGTTCCGTCGCAACATGCCAGGCCTTGACCCACGAGGCCACCGATACCGAGTCCAGCGTGATGTTTATGACTTCTTGCCTTCTTTGTGTAACAAAGATAGGCGTATTTTCTCGATTCAGAATTTCTGAATCGGTGGAGTATAGGTGCTGTAGCAGACTGCCGCTTCTGGGATTGACATCTGAACTGCCCCAACAAGTGTGTTGCGCGTTGGCGTCACATCCAATAATCAGTACTGCAGTACCGAACCAACTCTTCCAGCTCGGCTGAAGGTGGGGGTGTTGGAGAGTCGTAAGGGAGGTAGACAGAACCGACAATAATGGCTATCCTGTCTATTCCTCGTTTAAGACTGACCTTAATGGCTACTAGGTCTTTGAATCAAAGATCCCGCACGAGTTTGGCATTAACGTCTTTAGAGACGTAAATGCAAGACCTGGGAATGGCTTGTCCGGGACCATCGCAAATATTTCGATTAATTTTGGGAGGGAATTTGCTTCCAGCAACTGGAGATGGAAACCCTTCAAAGTCGAGATGTCTGCAAGAGTGGCACAAAGTCACTCTACAGACAGTGCATTTCTGCAGAGCAGTAGGATAACCCCCAGTTCTGAGTAACGGTACCCATCGGGGAGGAGTCCTTCTGCCGTGAGCCCATCCATCCGAACATCGAGTGTTTCTTCTAGTACGTCGGCAAAGCTGAACGGCAGCCACCTTAATGCCTTTCGCTGCTTGACTATAGCTTCTTGCGTTTAGTTTCGCCTTTTTTACCGGTTTGGCGGTACTGGGGGGGGGGTCTCTCTCATCGGTCGACCCCGTTTGGGGGAAGACTCAGGTGGTGTTCCCTCAGAGCTTTGGAAGAGCCCGTCGTAGCCACAGGCCGCTGGGTAGCGGTGCCTTGGGCTTCTTGATGGGCTTTCCTAGCTCGTTTGCGAGCTGCCCCGCATCGGTTTCGTTTCTTTTGAGTGGGTGTCCCAGTAGGGGAGCCCCCTTCCTTAGGAGTGGAGTTATCGGATGAGGATGCCCCCGTTTGGGAGCTCCCCTCTGGTTGTGATGGGTTGGAGGCCCCACTAGTGGAGCACTCCGGTTTAAGAAATGGGGAGGTCCCTGGACGGAAAGCCTGCCCGGTTGTTAAAAGGAGAGGGCCCCCGGTTGAGGAGCCCTCCTGTTTGTTTATTATTTAAATTTGAACGCGTATAATTGGTCCCACGAGTAAACACGAAAGGGTGGTCAATTCCCGCAGAGCCTGTTGAGTGTCGCACTAGATACTTGCTGCATTTGCAAAAGTATAACTTAATAATTATAACGTTGTCCAGTTCACCGAGTATGATTTCTAAGAAAATAAGCAGCGGGAATTTGAATTTACGATAGCCTGTTCAATTGGTTTTCGTACTGTAACTCTACTCATACAAGCAGCGACTAACTGCACTAAAGCAAGGTAAGCACTCGCCGCGCTTCGGCGAATTACAAATTCCGCTTTGAATGTCGGACAAAAATGGTTTTTTTGAAGCTAAAGAATTCGGTAAAAAAGTTTTCGATTTCTCTTAGATTCTGTGCTCAAATTTCAAAAATTTAGTTTTAAAAGGAAAAGCTACTAAAAAAACTTCCGTTTCCGGTTTCAGATTTTTGTGAAAAGCTTAAGTAGGTGTTACGGGCCAAACGGTAAAAACTGGTCCAAAAATTGGGCGATAGATTTGTTAGAGCCCCCGTAACAAAAGGAGTACACGCAGCTAGCTCAAAGTCGAAGGGGGGAGTGGTTCGATCGATAAAACGGAAGGGCCCTTCGCAGATAAACTTGGGGTTGAATAATTAGGGTTGAATAAAGAGGGCGCCACCTGTTTTTGATGTCTTACTAGGGGTTGTTGAAATAGGGAAGATAGGCCGATGTACAGGGGGGAGAAACAGGAACTTCCCTTGTAGACAGCTTTCTTGGAGATGACTTAGCTTCGGCTTCCCACCTAGATGGAGTTTACAATATATGCTTATAATTTTGTTGAGGCTAAGTACCGATGTCAAATAAGTCTCAATGTTTGATTTGAACACATAATATATTGAATAAAATATAATTGGCCGCAGATTGCAGCCATAAACGGGTAATATGAATAAAGATATTTGGTTAAATTAATACAAACAATTCTAGCAACGTTGCGGTAAGCGAACTCATCGCCTCGGAGAGGGTTTCCTCAAATTCACGAGGTATTTCCAGCTCCGAAGTGAGTTTCGAACAAAACACAGTAAATATATTAATACACATGCAAATATACCTATAATATCATTGAATTCGATGTAGTATACAGGACCGGACACATACAAATGTTTGACGGCTTTTATATAGCACTTCACTCAGTTAAAAGTAACGGTGTAAACGTACTTACAAGTTCGGGATGTACTCCAACCTGGTGTTCTACCTGTGAGTAAATTTGATGGGCACCTCACCAGCAGGTTAAAGGTGTAGATGGGGGACGGTAGCGGGGTACTAATGTTTCGATGACGGTACTGGATCTTCTAGTGAGATTCTCGAGACCAGAGAGCAGCTTAAATCGATGAAGAGTAGGTTGAAAAATCCAGGTATAGCTTCGGTGGTAGCCAGGCAGTGACGACAAAATCCGCCCTCGGCGAATGGTTTATCCGTACAGACGGCAGACGGAACCAAATGGACCCTTATACAAATGAATTTACACACCACGATTTGCTTTGATCCGACCGGGTCGAGCGAAATATCAGACGATAAACGGTACGATAAAGTGGAGTATTCAAGTGACGGATTATGCACTGCCCAAGCCTCCAATCTAGGCTTTCCCCAGAAGAAGGTGTTGAATTTTACATATTCGATAACTCGTGGTCGAGAGCGTTACACAACACAACCACAGCGTATGACTGCTGTAAGCTAACTGACTCAGTTTGCTACCCGGAACGCGGCCTTAAGGAGTCCGGAAGCGGACGTTTGCGCACAGGAATCCCAGTGGTGGCGTGAAAAGGGCAAATACATATAACACAGAACTACAATTTTCGATATACCTCTCAATTTTAAATTTCATCAAAATCGGTTCAGTACTTTCGCCTGTAGAGGCGTCACACCTACCCAAAGACAGACATTTTTTTAAAGCCACTTTTTTGAGTTCCTTGGGTCCAAAACGTGTATTTCCGGTAAAATCTAGATTTCGAAAATTACCATGAAATTAATACTTCCCTGTACCGACGGATTGTGAATATTTTCATGCATCAAATAATATAATAGAGTGCCTTTATATTAGTTTGAAAAGTTTTAGTACTTAATCTTTTTACTTCGAAGAAAACTTGGGTAACTTTCGAACAGGGTGGCCACTTTTCTGGAAAACAGGGAAAACCGGGAAGTCAGGGAATTTAGAATATTTTTATTTTGGTCAGGGAAATCAGGGAATTGTACCAATTTCAACGTAAAGTTAGGGAATTTCACGAAATAATCAGGTAAAATTTTGTAAAATGCAATTATTTTAATATTTTTATTTTTGCCTGCAAAGCGAAAATTTTGTTACCTAGGTATGTGTATAAAATTTATATTTATTTGATTTGATTTTTCCTTAAAGTTTAGATGTTGTATTTTGTTATGCTTGTTGAAAAATTTCCATTTGCTCTAATGTAATTTAAGTTTACTTTGCTAATTTTTATGTTGGGTTACAATTTTTATTTTAAAAAACAGTTGAAATTGGATTTTGTACCATAGAAATGATTCAGGGAAAACTGAAGTTTATCAGTCAGGGAAGTCAGGGAATTTAAAAAGCAGTTTTAAGTTGCCACCCTGTCAAGAAGTAACTAGAATTTTATCAAAATTGATCCTAGAATTTTAAAATAGGATTGTAGTTCATGTTCTTACGACATTTTTTATTAAATATATGGTAACCACGTAATAAATATTTTTTACTAACGTTTTGAAATAATTGTAATGCTTTGATCACTCCTTTTTTAATAAAATTGTCATAAGAACATAAATAAAAGACGTAAAATATCTCAATACCAGTCCTATATTAAGCCACCCATGTAATATGATAAAATTCCATAGAGAACCTAGGTCCCTTGATTCTAACTGAATTACATGGTGCAAATCGAGGCCTTTGATAGATCAGGCCACCGCTTAGGTAGTCATAAAAAGCTTCGTTGTTCTACTGCAGTTATGCACAGGCTGAACATATTAATCAGTGTATTGCATAATAACTCTTAAATTTTATAACAGTATTATGATTCTAGTTAGAGGGGTAATCTATTTAAGTTTAAGACAAAAGCATAAAATGAAATTTAAAAAAGTTACAATGAAGAAAAGACCAGTGCAATCTGCAAAACATAATTTAAAGAATGCGCGCCACGATCTTTGACTCGAAACGCTGCGAAAACCTGGACATATGAAAAAATTTCAAATACAAACGTTGTACGGAATTAAATTTCCTACAAAAAAGTCTGTGGAGGAATATGTATTATGTTTGTTTTATTTAATGTATGATAATATTTCTATAGAGGGTATAAATAAAATAGAGATAAAGAATCACACTCCATATTCTAGGGTCAATATGTGAATAATAAATTACCATTAAAAAAATTATGAAACCTTTGGTTGTCAAGAAACCAACTTCTGAACTTACCAGTAGTTATTATTACAGTATATTTAGGTTATCGTGGTATAGTAATATTTGTACAATATCGCAAATAAGCATCAAATGAGGAAATAACTAAGACTCCTTCATGGTTATAAAAGTAACGAGGTTTGGCAGAAATGGTGTTCGTGTATTGGTAAATCTTTACAATTTATAGTAATAAGCTATCTGTAAAAAAATTTTTATTTAATGAAAAAGTCCATCGCATAATTCGGCCAAAATGATTTTCATAGGTTGCGACTTGAGACGCCTTCCACGTCCAAACAATTGAAAATAGTCATATTGCTCCTGGACTTTTTTGTAGGAAATTTAATTCCCTACAACTTTTGTATTTAGTGTTCTTGTAGCAGCTGAGGAGTAAAGACGTGTGTTATTGCTCTGCAGTGCTAAGTATTTGTGATAAGTGGCCGAGAGGTCAAGTGATATCAATACGTAAATAACAGACAGGAAAATACCATTGCATGTGAGTTAAATTACTACTTTATTGTGTTGGCCGGTAAGGCCAACAATAAATAAATAAAATTGCAAATAACAACTACATCAAAAGATGCTGGAATCTCAAGCATCAGTTAAAAAGCTGAAAAACTAGATCTATCACAAACAGAGCTAAAATCTAACTCAATTAATTTGGATCTGACCAAAATTAAAGAAATACAGGATGATCAAGATAAACTTGCAAAGTTCATTGAAGAAAAAGCTTTAGAAATCGCAAACAAAAAAGTTAGCGAAGAAATTGATAAGTTAAAAAACAGCTCTGGTTGGAGCACTGTTCTATCTCGTAAACAAAAACGCGATTCACCTGACAACAAGAGGAATACAAGGCAGAAATTAATAACAGAATTTAAAACTCAGCCAAAACAAATTAATCCAGTGAATAAATTCCAGTTCCTAGAAAACTTGCCTGAAAACACACCTGAACCGGAAGCGAATAAAGAAAATGTAACCCCTAAACCACCCCCTGTATTTGTTTCAGGAATTGCTGACATTAATCTATTAAAAATTATGCTACACAATTCAGCAATAAATGATTATGAACTAAAAATCGTGGATACAAACCAAATAAAAACCTTAAGTAAAACTGCAGATGTATTTAGAAATTTAATACGTGTACTAAACGTAAATGATGTAAAATATCCTACTTATCAACTAAAGCAGCTGAGAAGCTTTCGGGTAGTTATTAAAAATTTGCATTATACTACTGATATCGAATCTTTAAAAAATGAAATATCCGAAAAAGGACATGTAGTCAGAAACATATATAACCCTATAAGCCAAAAAAAACAAAGAACCGTTGCCAATGTTTTTCCTTGATCTAGAACCTAAGGAAAATAACAAAGAAATCTATAACATACGTTACTTGCAAAACTGTAAAATAGTTATTGAACCAAAACGTCAGACTAGACAACTTCCGCAGTGTGCAAGGTGTCAGCGTTATGGACACACACAGAAATATTGTGCAAGGCAAGAACGATGCGTTAAATGTGGAGATTTTCACAGTAACAAAACATGTAGTATCAAGGAAAAGAAGGACTTAAAATGTGCATTATGCAATGAAAACCACCCTGCCAATTACAAAGGCTGTAGAGTCTATAAAGAGATTCAGCAAAGAAAGTATCCACCTCTTAGGCCTAGGGCAACAGGTAACAAAATAGCTAAAGAAGTGACCGAAGGCACACTATTTGCCGCAGTTGTTACTCCCAGAATAACAGAAGATAGTAAAACCACAAGAGAAGAAAATATACAGCAGCCAGAAAATAGAATTGATAAGCTAGAGAAAATAGTAGAAAGTTTGGGAGAAAAAATACACAAAATGGGAGAAAGGATAGAAACCCTGTTAAACATCATAACAAACTTAATGAACAGATCAACCAAGTAATGGATTGCACACTTAAAATAGCTGCTTGGAATGCAAACGGTTTAACCCAACATGGGCCTGAGTTAACTGAATTTATTAAGTTTCATGACATTGACATCATGTTAATCTCTGAGACTCATTACACAAATAGAAGTTTTTTCAAAATTCATAATTACAAAATTTATGAGGACCGATAACTATTTCTGCAATTTACTGTCCGCCAAGGCACATAATTAAGGAAAATAAATTTACCGAATTCTTTACTACTCTTGGAAATCGATTTCTCGCTGGTGGGGATTATAATGCAAAGCACAAAAGATGGGGCTCCAGATTAACCACTCCCAAAGTACGAGAACTTCTAAAATGTATGGAAAAAAACAACCTCAGTCACCTATCAACAGGAAAACCAACATACTGGCCTAGCGATAGGAACAAAATACCAGACTTAGTTGATTTTTGCGTTACCAAAGGGATTTATAGAGATCATTTTTTAATAGAGGAAAACTTAGAACTTTCATCAGACCATACCCCGATAATGATTACGGTAAGTAACAAGATAATCGAGAAAATAAAACCTGCAACTTTATGCAATAAAAGGACTGACTGGGAATTATTCAGGAAATTACTAGAAGAAAGATTGGAGCTAAATTTCTCTTTAAAAACTGCGGAAGAAATAGATAACGCTGTACAGAAACTAACATGCGCAATTCAAAATGCAGCTTGGGATTTAACTCCCGAAACAAACACACTCAAGAAACAGCAGAATTGTTCAAACTCTATTAAAAAAGCTATTCTTGAAAAGAAAGTGTGGATGGAAACAAGATCTCCACATGATAAGGCTAAATTTAACAAATCTGTTCGAGGTTTGAAAGTACTAATCTCAGAAGAAAAAAACCTGGCAATACAACAATATCTCAAAGAGCTATCACCAACTGAGGCAACTGAGTACTCCCTATGGAAAGCCACGAGAAATATGAAGCAAGCGCAGGAGCATATTCCGCCCATAAGAAAACCTGATAGAAATTGGGCTAGGGACGATCAGGAAAAAGCAGACACCTTTGCAGAACATCTAGGAAATGTATTTCAGCCATTCCCCCGGGTGATTACTGAGGAGGAAGATGATGTAATCGTAAAGGCACTGGATAATCCTCATCAATTAGCTATTCCTATAAAGGCAATAAAGATCAACGAAGTGAAAACCACGAAAAAAATTAAATCCTAAGAAGTCTCCAGGTTATGACCTAATCTCAGGCGTTATCATCAAACAACTACCAGAAAAGGCTCTTATGTGCTTAACCTACATCTATAATGCAATTTTAAGACTGGGATTCTTTCCATCTCAGTGGAAGGCCGCCCAAATTATACTAATACCTAAACCTGGGAAACCGGCAGAGGAAGTTACATCTTATCGTCCCATAAGCTTGTTACCCATTTTGTCAAAGCTATTTGAGAAAATATTTCTTAAAAGACTAAAGCCAATATTGGAAAAACAAAACATCATCCCTGAACATCAATTTGGCTTTCGAGAACAACATGCTACGATCGAACAGGTGCACCGCGTAGTCGAGTCATACGAGAATGCTTCGAAAGCAAGATGTGGTGCTCAGTAGCTTTTTTGGATATTACACAGGCTTTTGACAAAGTGTGGCACCAGGGACTTTTATATAAACTGAAACAAAATTTACCCCATCCATATTATCAACTTCTCAATTCATACCTGAGTGATAGGTATTTTATGGTGAAATACCAAGATGTAATCACAGGTTTATATCCAATTCAAGCTGGTGTACCACAGGGTAGCGTTCTGGGGCCTGTGCTCTATCTCATTTACACATCTGACATATCGACATCACCACATACAACCACTGCTACCTTTGCCGATGACACGGCAATAATGGCAGTAAATGAAGAACCAAGGATCGCATCCCAGTACTTACAACGATCACTAAATGAGTTACAAGAGTGGCTAAAAACATGGAGAATAAGGGTCAATGAAACTAAATCGGTGCACGTAACGTACACCCTACGTAAAGACACCTGTCCTACAGTTCTCCTAAATAATCAACCGCTACCACAAACCGAAGATGCCAAATACTTGGGAGTGCACATTGATAGACGGCTCACCTGGAAGAAGCACATTTTCGCTAAACGTAAACAGCTCGGGCTTGAATATTCTAAACTCTACTGGCTAATTGGCCCGCGATCTAAATTATCTATTGAAAATAAACTTCTTGTTTATAAAGTGATTTTAAAACCAATGTGGACTTATGGAGTGGAACTTTGGGGCACTGCGAGTTCATCAAACTTGGAAATCTTACAAAGATTTCAATCCAAAACACTTCGAACTATTACCAATGCACCATGGTACGTGGCAAATGATATAATACACCATGACTTACAAATAGTATCTGTGAAAGAGCAAGTTCAGTGTGCTAGTGCGCGATACCTAAAGAGACTGGAATCACATCCTAATACGCTAGCTGTTAACCTATTAGATAATAGTAAAACAACATATCGCCTTAAGCGATATCACATACTAGACTTACCTAATCGATTAGATGTAATTATATACGCCCATACCTACTAAATAATTAATTAGATTAAGAAATATTAAGTTAAGGCTTTAATGTAAGTCATTAACATCTCGTTAACTTTTACTTGTTTACATACGCCATTTGCTTATTGCCGTACGGCAGATTGTAAATTCATGGGATATAAAAAAAAATATTCAACTATTTAAAATTAATAGTATATTAATAAAATAAAACACTTGGTAAATTGTTTGTTGTTTGTGAAACAATTTACCAAGTGTTTTATTTTATTAATATACTATTAATTTTAAATAGTTGAATATTTAGTAATAATGTTTCATCAAGTGCCTACCACACAATCAATTCAAAATATTAAAAAAAAAAAAACTTTTGTATTTGAAATTTGTATTTTTCATATCTGTCACGGTTTTCGCAGCGTTACGAGTCAAAACACGCCGCGCGTTTTTTAAATTTTTTTGCAAATTGAACGTCTTTTTTCATTGTAACTTTTTTAACTTCATTTTATGCTTTTGTCTTAAACTTAAATAGATTACCCGTCTAAGTAGATGCATAATATTGTTATAAAATTTAAGAGTATTATGCAATACATTGATTAATATGTTCAGCTTGTGCATAACTGCAGTAGAGCAGCGAAGCTTTTTATGACTCCGTAAGCCGCTATTTTAATTGAATGTGGTGGCCTGATCTATCGTAGATCTCGTGAAAATCCTATGCTCACACTCGTGAAACAGCCTGTATACACTTTGTATATGTTATAACTTATAATTGATTATAAAAGTGCTATTCATTGGGGCCTTTTAGATCAAGCATTAAATGCATTTGTCTATTTTATCCTGTTTTGGAAGAGGTATTAAACTGCGGATCTCGTGTGATGCAGAAGTTTGGCCTATGCAATTTTTGGAATTTTGAGTAGACCAGTAAAAAGTTTCTATCTTGTGTATAAGTAAGATATTAATATAGTTTACTTTAATATTGTAATAACTTGATTAAATATTATGTTCCCAGTAACTTATCGGATAGAAATGATTGTGTTGCATAAATAACTGCCATTAAAGTTCTGAAAGCTTAGAAAATACACATGACATGCTTGACGATTTTATAATAAATTATTGAATTTTCTTCTGACATGCTAGCACTACATAGGTGGAATTGATGCACAGGTAAGAATAATTTTTGTAACATGTTTAATTTTTTTTTAGCTTAAAATAAGTTTTAAAATCTCACTTTACTAACATTAACACTTTCGCCTGATTTTGCTTTTAAATATAATAATTATAATTATTATTAGTAATAAATATAAATTGCCGCAAATTATGGGTTTAGAATAAATTACCTGGTAATTTACCATAGAATTCAAATTGCATTCATTGTAAATTACAAATTTTTTTGGTAAATTACTGGGTGTTTCGTTTTAAATAAGAAACGCAGGTGAAACCGGAATGATGACTCCGAATTACAGTTGTTAAAATTAATGAATGAAGAAGAAAAGGGGGTTGGGCCATGTTTCGTTTACACCCAGGTTTATGAGAGAACATTCAATTTTATCTGTTCATTTAAATCATAACAAAATAAAATATAATCGACTGCTTCTGTGAGTTTTATATTACAACATTAAGATTTACGTTAAATATTAGACATGCTAAAGATGTTCTTGTTTGGACTCCGTACATCTTATTTACCTATAATTTTTTAATTGTTTAAGACTCTTCATTTTTGAATTTTAAATTTACTATGGCTTACTCTGTTACAGCCTTCAGAAGCATCAGAAACTAAAATACAACTCCCTGTATTAGATGATGATTTGGATGAACCTCCATCGAAAAGAATACGAGACAGCATAAAAATTGATATGGACAAGTGATGTAATAGGAGTGTGATGTTAAACTATAATTATACTTGTGACTGTAGTGACACAGCATTGTGTAAAATTTTAAAAACAATTATATATAAAGTTTTAGTTTTGTAAATAGTTAAGGGTAAGTTATTATTAATTTTTTTATGTAAGGAGGTTTCTATCAAATCTTATCAGACTATTTTCTATTTCTATAAAATAACGAAAGTCAAAACAATTGTGTTGGGAACTAAAATATGTTCACAATTTGCATAAAGGATTTTAACATTTATAAAATTGTAAGAAGCCTCACAGTGCTGAAATTTTGTTCAGATATTAATTTATCGTGACATTTTTTTTATTTAGTTTAAAAAACAAAGAGGACATATATTTTATATATCTATTTGCAAATAAAACCATTCCATAAATATTATTTTATGGCAGTGCGTACATAAAGTTTTCTCAGAAAATTAAGCTGTTTCATGTAATTGTTATAATTTGAAATTTCTACATTGAGATGTATCGATTACTTATTCACTATTTAAGAATAATTTAGAATAGTATTCATACATAAATTTAGATAGAAGATAGATGTGAATAGTATAAGTTTTAAATTTATTTAATTATGAATTATGAAAAAAGAATTAATTATCTAAATTTATTTATGAATACATTTTTTAGTCTTTAAATCGTATAGAGTGCTGTACCTATTGTTTTTTACTAATTAAAATATTGTAGAAAATGAAAATAGTAGTTTCTTAAAGTACCTTCCATTATTTTTACCCAAAATGTCCTTGTTGTGTCCAGACCAAGAACAAGTACTCGTTGTACCATGTGTTCAAAATATTTATTTAAAATTACAAGCTTAACCTAATATTTTAAGTAAGATCATCATGTTTTGTTTGTCTAAATTCTAAAGCATGCAAAGACAAAAATTTTATTTTCCATGGCCAACCCTTATGTAATTACTTTTTGAACACATGGTAATAGCCTGGTACTGCAGGTCTATACTAAAGTACATAACATTTTTATAACTCCCTTGAAAATTGGTATTTCCAATAAAATTAGAGGGCATTTTTAAGCCAAAATTGTATGCAAAGATATGTTTGTTGGTGATTCTTGTAAAATGGGTTGCATATCGAATTCTTGCAATAATTTAACAGATATTAAACTTGAGGCGCCTCCAGTCATAAGGGATGGAACAATTTCTACCTCTCTCAGAAATTTACCTGCTAGTTAAACTGTGAATTAATCCAGGGTTGCCAGAGTTTACTGCACAAACAATTTATTGTACTCGGCTATACAAGCAGGTAGTCTGTGCATTAAGCACCTAGTTGACCCAGTCTGTTTTCCTAATTTGCAATAAGAAAAACGGGCGAAGCAGATTGCTGGAACTTTCCCATGATTTTTTACATTTTAAATATTCCTACACCAATAAATAACTGAATAACACTGTTTTAACAAAAATTAGAGAATTTAAAAAAGTAATGCTCCAGTAGGAATTTAAACTTGCAATAGAATATCCTACCATAACAGTAAGAATACTAGCAGCGACTAAGCCGCACGGACCACCAACCGCCAATAAATAACTGAATAACACTGTTTTAACAAAAATTAAAGAATTTAAAAAAGTAATGCTCCAGTAGGAATTTAAACTTGCAATAGAATATCCTACCATAACAGTAAGAATACTAGCAGCAACTAAGCCGCACGGACCACCAACCGCCAATAAATAACTGAATAACACTGTTTTAACAAAAATTAAAGAATTTAAAAAAGTAATGCTCCAGTAGGAATTTAAACTTGCAATAGAATATTCTACCGTAACAGTAAGAATACTAGCAGCGACTAAGCCGCACGGAAGCGCCCTATGGCTAATTACAGATTGCTTTTCGTACTACTGACTAAGAATCACGATAAATGCTTTATTTGAAAAATCAAAATTATGCAAAAAATGAAATTTTTTTTTTTCTATAGCAACTGTTAAAACGTGCTATTATTAACTAAAATTAGAGGGAAAAGTAGCACTTTACCATCAAGGGTAGATAAAGTAGTATTTTAACAGCAACGATAGATAATAGTATATTATACACCAAGGTAGAAAAGTCTACTGTTATAGCCTGAGGGCTAAGGTTAGATCTCGAGGCGCGTAGCGCCGAGGGATGTAAGGCCCGAGGGTTATAAGACTTCTACCGAGGCGTATATACTTTTTTTTTCACTACTAGTGATATAAATCCTTATAATTGTCGAAAAATGGCTATTTTAACTTAAATCCCTGTTTATTTTAAATTATAAAACAAATGACAGTTTTTTGTTTTGCTGGCATGACAGTTGTTTGAAAATTGTTAAATCATCATTGGTATTCAAAAACATTGTTTTTAAGAACTGGTTTCATCTAAAATACTGAAATTATTAACAATTTTCTCTTTTTTTTGTGTGGTTGTATTATAGGCGAAATTGATATTGACAGAGTTGTCATTTATTACGACGCGAAAAACGTATATTCAAATACACCAAAGTTTTTAAAATTAAATTAATTTATTTAAACAACTATTTTATGCATAAAATACCATTAAATAGAATCTCTCCATTATATTAAATCGTGCTATAAAAACGTTCTCTTTAAAACTGTCACAGGATTATCAAAACATATAAATTTGTTCATTATTTACCAGTGGTTAAAATTTTTTTCACTACTAGTAATATAGCGTAGCATTTTGACACATAATAGAATGCTGTGAAATTCAATTTCTCTACCTTTGTTCACTGACAGGTAACTAATTTTTCATTATTAACCACTGGTAAATAATGAACAAATTTATATTTTTTGATAATCCTGTGACAGTTTTAAAGAGAACGTTTCTATAGCACGATTTAATATAATGGAGAGATTCTATTTAATGGTATTTTATGCATAAAATAGTTGTTTAAATAAATTAATTTAATTTTAAAATCTTTCATGTATTTGAATATACGTTTTTCACGCCCTAATAAATGACAACTCTGTCAATATCAATTTCGCCCATAATACAACCACACAAAGTAAAAAAGAGAAAATTGTTAATAATTTCAGTATTTTAGATGAAACCAGATCTTAAAAACAATGTTTTTGAATACCAATGATGATTTAACAAGATGAATAATACGTAGATTTAATCTTTCTATCGATACATAACTTTCTGTATTTTAGGTTAAGTGCTTATAAATATAGGGGTTAACTTCAAAACTGTCATTTGTTTTATAATTTGAAACAAACAGGGATTTAAGTTAAAATAGTCATTTTTCGGCAATTGTAAGGGTTTATATCACTAGTAGTGAAAAAAAAAGTATATACGCCTCGGTAGAAAAGTCTTATAACCCTCGGGCCTTACATCCCTCGGCGCTACGCGCCTCGGGATCTAACCTTAGCCCTCAGGCTATAATAGTAGACTTTTCTACCTTGGTGTATAATATACTATTTTCTATTTCGGTTTTTTAAGGTTATTCTTAAAGCACTGTTTTAGCTACAAAACAGTGTTTTAAGAGAGTCTTTTAAAGCATTGTTTTAAGTAAAATTTCACCAACAAAGATTGGTATTCATGATATATTCATGATCAAATTTGGTAAATTTAGTATGTATGCCAACATATACATACTAAATTTACCAAATTTGATCGCAGCAATTTGAAACTTGCTGCCAACTTGTGTTTTAATATACTATTATTTTTTTTCTATAGCAACTGTTAAAACGTGCTATTATTAACTAAAATTAGCCACCTACTAATTTTTTCGTGAAACTGTTTTTTTCCTGACACTTTTAAATTAAATTTATCATTGATTTTTCTTCATTTTTTCTTTAACAATTGCTATAGAAAAAAATGTTGTATTCCACACGACGATAAAATTTCATTATCGCTCTCGAAGATAAAGTGCAATTTTATCATCTTGTACAATAAATAACTATAACTAGAGCTAATTGATAGGCGTAGTTAAAATCACGTAACTTGCGTAAAACATGTTAAAATTAAAAAGTATCGTTTTTTTTTCATAATTTTTAATAGGGCTGAAAATTCTTGACAATCTTAATAAACTACTTCAAATAGGCTATCGAACTGTTTAAAATTTATAATGATTGGCGTTTGCGTTTTTGAATAAATAATTAATAAATTTTAAATTTTTCAAAAATTCCTATAGTGCGTCAGAGTAAAATTTGATAACCCCACGTAAGTCTGTTATCCAAGTAGATACCCAGGTATTTTACGGCTTCATCATCTCTCTTCCACGGGATCGCTTTGTTTTGTAGCACTATGTTAGGTGGATTGCCTTTACGCCGCAGTGAAAATATCTTAGCTTCGGTTTTAGTGACATTAAGTTGTAAGCGCCATTTGTTAAGCCAATCGCTAATTATGTTTACATTCTCTTGTAACTGTGTGATGGCCGTGTTGATATCGTTGTTTTGGCTGATGATGGCAGTGTCATCTGCGAACATGACCAAAGCGGAGTTTTCCAGTTGAGGAATATCGTGCACGTATATATTGAACAAGATGGGCCCCAGTATAGATCCTTGGGGCACTCCCGCGTTAGCCATTTTTACTTCGGATATTTTAGAGTTTATTGCAACTGAGAACGTGCGGTTTTCTAAAAATGATTTGATGATACATTGGAGGTATCGAGGCAATTTAATCTTCATAAGCTTATACAAGAGCCCTTTATGCCACACAGTATCAAATGCTTGTTTGATGCCGAGGAATATGGCAGCTGAATAATACTTTTGTTCGAATCCACGTTCAATGATCTCTGTGACGCGATTTAGTTGATGAATCGTGGAGTGGTGGCTCCTAAATCCAAATTGAAAATTCGGCAAAACTTTATTTTTGTGGATGTATTCTAGCAGGCGCACATATATTGCCTTTTCAAACACCTTCGATAAGGTCGGTAATAAGCTTATTGGTCTATATCCATTAATATCATGAGAATTCTTCCCTGGCTTATGAAATAATAAAATATGGGCATACTTCCATGTATCAGGGAAGTATCCAACTCTTAAACAGGCATTGAACACTGATGTCACGTATACTACCGCCTTTTTTGGTAAGTTTTTTAATAGGAGGTTTGTGATTAAATCATGACCCGGTGCTTTTTTTGATGGTAATTTATTTATTATTGTTTTGATTTCATATGGCGTTATCGGTGATATTTCATTTGGGTGATAAGGGGACCCATTCTGCAGCTCCCTTTCGACCTTGTTGGTGTGTTTTTTGTTGGGAGACTCATCAGTAGTTGTAAATGTATTGGCCAAGTGGCTGGCGAACAATGAGCATTTTTCCTCATCAGATGAGTAGGATGCGTTATTCACTTTTATGGTGGATATATTATGATGTTTCTGTAAGATGCGCTTGGTTGCCCTCCACATTGTCGGGTCTTGTGGTTGAAGCTCTTGGATGTATGTGTGATAACTATCAATTCTATTCTGTTCGAGTTGTCTTTGTATTTTGCGTATTAAATAATTTAAGTGTGATTTAACTGATGGGTCTCTTGATCTAATCCACAATCTTCGAGTTTTGTGTTTTTCTTTAATTAATTGTTGTATGCTAGCAGGTGGTTCTGAATGATAGTAGAAGCTGCAACTGAGTCTTTGACTGCACTTAATAATTTATCTATGGAGTTATTGATGTCGCTATTACTGTTTATAGCTGCTGGGCATTTTAGATTTTGCTGCAGAGTCTGGCTAAACATTTTCCAATCAATTTTTCCGTTGATTAGTTTCGGGGTTTTATCAGCAACCTTAGGTTGATTATCAAAATTTAAAATAATCGGTAAGTGATCCGAATCTAGTTCAGGCAACACTATCTGACTAATTGGGTTTGAGAAGTTCTTATGTAGGATGACATCAAGAATATCAGGTTGATGGTCAATTCGGTATGGTATGTAAGTCGGTTCGGTAGGTGGGGTAATCTGAATACCATGTTTTGTTAATAGTTCATGAAGCTTAGTACCATCTGGGTTGGACACTCTACATCCCCAGACTGTGTTTTTGCAATTAAGGTCCCCTACGAGTAGAGTTGGCGTGTTGTCGTTAAACGCGTTCTCCAGGTCGTTCGCAGAAATACGTTTATTCGGTTGCTTGTATGCGCAGATAATCTTTAATTTTCTACTATTTTGAATTTCTATCATTACTGCAGTTGTTTCTATATTTCCGGCTGTTTCAGTTTCGATCTGGTAAATACTAAGAGACTTTTTAGAAATTATTGCAACCCCCCCCTGCGGCTGTGTTTCCTGGCCTATCTTTTCGGAAAACATTATAACCCGGTATGTTCAACTTTTGGTTGGTTAATAAATGTGTTTCGGTGACACATAATATATCTACATTATGTCTTTCCAAAAACGCGATAAGTAATGATCGTTGTCTTGTAATTCCGTTTGCATTCCAATTTGTGATGATTAGGTTAGTGTAGGTTTTCTTTATTTTATTTGCTGACATTTTGTAATAGGGTTGGGATTAACGGGAGAAGGAATTCTTTGAGTTTGCCTATATGAGGCATGATGATTTGTATGAGTGAATGTATTATTTGCTCTATAAGTGAACTTGATTCATTAGTTTTTTTATCATAACTATTTTTAACATTCTTGGTTTGACTAGTTGATTCGCCTCTAATTGCATCTGCATATTTATAATAAGGGGATGTGTATCTATCAGGATTTGGTCGTTTGGCTGTCAACTTTTTGTAATACTCACAGCCTTTGTAGTTTGCAGTGTGCTCTCCATGGCAGTTAACACATCTGGGTTTCTCTTCCTTGGTTTTAGTGCACTGCGAATAGTGGTGATCCCCCAAGCATTTTACACACCTGGGAGTCAGCTTACAGTAATTTTTTGTGTGCGAGTATCGTTGGCAACGGGTACACTGTGGTATGTCCTTCCCGTTTCGTCTTGGCTCGACTGTTACTTTACAGTAGTATACGTAATTCAAATCGAATATAGAATTTACATTCTCCTGCTTGTTTAACAATACAGCACAAACCGGTATTGGCAGTTTATCTTTGTTCTGCAAGCGCGTGACACTTATTACAGAGTACTTTTTAGCAAGTAATTCTTGCTTTATTTCGTCGTTTGTAATTGAAACTGGTACATTTCGTATAATTACAGAAACTTTGTTAGACGTGTCTGGATTCTGGTACGTGTGATAATTTACATTCTTTTCTTTATCAAAATATGATGTGAGAGTACGAAAATCTTCTATTGTATTTAGATTAATTTTGATTTGCGAACCTTTGTTGGTTACTGTGAATTCTTCTTTAATATTTGATTGTATGTCTGATATAAGTTGTTGATAATTATTAGCGTTGTGAATAAATATTGGAGGGATTTTTATGGGTTTAGGTTCTTGAGCTTTGTCTTCGTTAACGGTGAGACTTTTTTCTTTTTGCGGGGGAAGATAATATTTGTTTTCTTTTAATAATTGGTTAGTGTCCAAAACATAGCGTTTATTGGAATCTTGAGGTGGTGGTGATTGGATGGGGCGCTTAAGGTGGTTTTGGTTTTGAGAAATTTGCGTGTTTTGCGATAAGTCGCCTCTGTAAA
Organism: Ctenicera cuprea; assembly: GCA_958336395.1. Taxonomy (NCBI): domain Eukaryota; kingdom Metazoa; phylum Arthropoda; class Insecta; order Coleoptera; family Elateridae; genus Ctenicera; species Ctenicera cuprea. Next base: position 41,287,681 of record OY284486.1, read on the forward strand.
TAACTGTTACTTCAGGTTCGATGTGGTTATCTGCTGTGATGATTTGATCACTTGTAAAACTCATTTTTCTGTTCAATGTAGTTTCACTGTTGTTATTATTAAGTTTACGTCTATTTTCTATTAAATCTGCCGATAATTCGCCTAAGTACGAAATTTTTTAGTTTTTAGATAAGCACTATCGCACGCCCGCAGGCGCGCGGTGTGCGGTTGAACTTCAATACAGATGGTGAAATGTATTAGGCGATCACAGTAATACACTACACAATTTAATATAATCACTTGGTTAAACAGTGCTCGTTACCTTCACAACCGTATGGGTCCGCGGTTCACGAGAAACTCCGCTGTGGGAAGAGTGGTTGAGCGAGTTTCTGTTAATCGATCTATGACGTTCGACCCGGAGATTCGTGAATCATCCATTCTTCCACAGACTGGTGGTAATTCACCTGTTCAACAAACAAATCACAACCATTACTCCAACCCACTTCTTCACATCACAACCATCACTCCAACCCACTTCATCACAATCAAACATCCAACCAATCTCTCAATCATCTCTCTCAAACAAATCACAACTAATCATACATCCTAATCAACTTTCCAATCTTCTTTCTTCTGAACTTAACAACTACCAATCGCCTTCTACGGTAGAAGTATATGTTAATGCTCAAGAAATTTCTTCTAACTCACTCTCTTTACAATCTTTATCACCTGAACGCACTCTTTACTCTGGTCTTCTTCAACAATTTCCGACTTTAACAGCTGAATTCGACATTAACACCCCCTATTAAACATAATGTAGTGCATTGAATAAAAACTAACGGTCCGCCAATTAGTGCAAAGTGTCGAAGACTTAATCCAACGCAATTACTGTTTTTAGAAAAGCATCTGCATGAACTGTTACGTGCTGGAATCATCGAGCAGGCAGACAGTCCTTGGAGTAGTTCAATTCATATGGTATTAAAACCTGATGGCAGCTATCGTGTCTGTGGCGATTACAGGCAGCTGAATGCGGTGACAGTTCCGGATACCTATCCAGAAGACTTAATTTTGGCTTAAGAAACACTCCTTCTTCCTGGTCCAGATTCATCCAGAAGATTCTTACAGGGATGTATTACATTCATTTTTACCTCGCCGATATATTAATTTTTAGTGAAACCAAGGCACAAGGTTTCATGTAAAGGCATTCTGCCACAAGACTCAAACCAGCTTTTTTTGTTTAAGTATTTTTGTTTAGATATTATGTTCTTTTTATTTTTGCACATTTTTTTCCCTTTTTGTTGTGTTTTTTTTAGTGAACTGAACTTTTTCTGCGCTGCTCTTGGAATCTCAAGAATTGGACACGCACCTGGAAAAACTAGAAGCAAGCTAGCTAATTTAATTCTATTTTCTATGATGTTCAATTAGTTACGTTACTTGTATTGTTTTTAAAAAGATCAGAAGTTTTTGTAGCTAAGATAGCATGCACTACACGTTTGCTGCGTAGTTTTTTTCTTCTGCAAAGTTGGGGGGGGGGGGGGGGGGTACTAATGTAGCAGACTGGTTTTATCAATTGTATTTTGTAACTTAGCGACTTGGTTGCTATTTATGTAACTATAAAACATTCATCAAAATTATTTGTAAACGTGAAAACTTCATTAAAACTTTCTCCTCCAAAATAGCGTTTTATTTACAACTACGAACCCAAACGTTACATTATTTCATCACCCACCCAAACAGACATTTAAAAAACCACTTTTTTGGGTTCCTTGGACCTCAAAACATGTAATTTCCGTTAAAATCAAATTTGAAAATTTGCATGAAATCATGTTTCCATACTTTAATAGAAGAATGGGAAAGTAAAAATGTATATAACAAATCTAGAAAATAGTTCTAGGAAAACCCAGAAAAGAATTTTGCAAAGAAACATACGAAGAAATACAGAAACGAAACTTGGAGTTCTTCGGTTCTGTAGTGCTCAGGAACAGCGTCGCAAACAAGTATTTTTTTTTGCACGAATTCAAAATAGTGTATTAAGCAACGAATCTATAATGATAGCTATTAAGACACTAGTGAGATTGCGACACGAGCGGCAACGCGTGTCGTAATTCAAACGTGTGTATTAATAGCCATTATACAAGAGTTGCATACACTGTTTTCTCTACGACTAGATAATTTAAAAAAATATTCATTATTAAAATTTATTTTGAAATTTTTAATTAACTTTTTATACAAATACTAAAACTCGAACTGTTTTGCGATGTTTACCATAGATAAAAAATATAATACGTTTATATAGATAGGAAACTCTATAAACATACTACAATACATGAAATAGTACTGACTATGATCGCAAATGGCGCTAAACATTGTATAGCGGGAAATTCAAATTGTAGGTAAAATTATACCATTTAAATGTATTAGTAAAACTACAAATATATCAGAAATAAAGCGTTTTAATTCCATATAAAAAAAATTATAAATGAGGACCTACGAAATAAGTTAAATTTGTACAATACAGTTACTGGTGTTATTGCAGGGTCTTTTGACAAACACATGTCCATATCAGTTCAGCTAAGATTACATAATATTACATTCAGTGATGTGGGGTGACATTTTCTGAAGAATATATTCTGAATTGGAAAATTTTTAGGAAAATTTGCTCAAGGTTTTTACTGAAAATTTCCTGCTTATAAAATTACACATCTGAGAATAGGGGAACACCTTGAATATGTAGACAACAAAGAGCTTTAGCTTAGCTTGTTGTTTTGACGAGAGTCGTTAACATAAACGTTATGAATGAATGTTGTTAAATTAATTTTATTTTTGAATAAGTCTTCTGAAACTGTCACTTTTGTTGCTTCTTTTACTCTTTTGATGTTGCTGGCATTCTCCCTATCTAACTTCCTCGCAGTTTTCCTTAAACCAGTGGCTATTTGATATAATTTTCTAGCCTTTGGACTTAATTGCTGTTTCCTTCTTACTTTAATCTCTTTTAATAAACTTAATTTTCTTCGCAAGTCTCTGCGAAAAATGGATGCTTTTGGGGAATATTCCATTTTCAAAATTTTTGGCGGTGGGCTTCTTAGTATTTCCATCTCAAGTAAAATTTGGGGAGCATCCAAATTATTTGAAGATGTCCCAGGTAACTGAAGATGTTCTGGTAAATGTAAAGTAGGAAAACTATTAAATGTTAGATTCGTCTTGTTATGATGTTCCTGAAATTTCATATCTTCGCAAAAATGTACATTGCAGACTCTAAAATTCTGTTTCTTCTCAAAAATAATGTTTCGTCCTATAGCCTCAATCCACTTCTTGTAAATCTATTAATTTACGATAATTACTTTAACAAAAGTTTGAGAAAACTGCATAAAACTGATAATGTAGAGAAATAACTTACATCAGGATTACTTGGAAAAGTATGCATTTTCTTCTCATTATTTGTAAATTTACAATTTAAAACGCAACATTTGAACACCATGGTTATAAAATAGTCTAACTTAAACGTAAAATATCTGTAATCTAAATTGTGTGTAAATTATTTTCAAATTTCACAAGAACTGTCAGAGAATACCAAAACACCGAACTGTCAACAAGTAATTCACTTACCGTATCTTAGCAACCAAAATATATTCTGCAATCAGCGCCATTGGTGATTCGAGTCAGAACTAAATTACCGATTGTATTTTTTAAGTTGACTTAACACACCGTGATGTTTACTGAGAAACGTCAACAACTCTTGTAACCATGGTTACCAAAAACAATGCTTTGCTGCTATTGGTTAGTTTGCGTCATTTCATAATTAAAATCTGTATCGAAATTATAGTATACCTAGGCAGCACACATAAAAACGGAGCCAGCAAGAAGCTAATATTCGCTTCTGCGCCCATATGACTCACCGAACCCACCACCATCAGAGCACGTAGAGAGGTTGGAGAAATTCGGCGAGGACTCTCACCTTCAGATGATCAACGGAGCAGATGCAAACGCTCACCATACGGTGTGGGGCAGCACTGACACGAACAACAGAGGTGAGTCACTGTTAGAAATCATAATCTCCAGAGATCTGGTAATCTTGAATAAGGGCAATAAACCAACCTTCATAACAAGGGTAAGAAAAGAGGTAATTGATATAACCATTAGCTCTCCGTATATCAGCACACAGGTGGCTAAGTGGTATGTATCTGAGGAGCCATCTCACTCGGATCACAGGTACATACTCCTGGAAATCGTCAATGACGATAAAACAATGGAGATGTACAGAAACCCACGAAAAACCAACTGGCTGAGTTACAGGGGCGAACTGGGCAATAACATCACGCAGGTTATGCAAAGTATGAGAAATCCTTATGAAATTGAGGTAGCCTCAGAACACGTACAAGAGGCAATATTAACCTCATATCATGAAAGCTGCCCTCAAGTAAGGCGAACCACCAGCAGATCAATAAACTGGTGGAATGATAACCTTGCTCAGTTAAGGCAGAAAACTCGAAAACTATACAATAAAGCGAAAAAAATGAATGAGTGGTCGGAATACTCTAAAACACTCACCGAATACAATCGGGAACTAAGAAAAGCCAAAAGAGATTCATGGAGGAAGTTCTGTGAAGATGTAGAATCTACATCTGAAGGAGCAAGACTCTAGAAACGCATGGCAAAGGACCCGATAAATCCACTGGGAACACTCATAAAACCCACAGGGGAATATACGAACTATGGTAAGGAAACACTGGAGGTCCTACTCCAAGTGCACTTTCCAGGTTCGATGAACGTAAACCTTGAGCCTATCAGTGACGAGCAAAACCTAGAACAACTCTATCGTAGAGCATCTAGGGACAGCTGGCGGATAGCCAATAGGGTAATAACGTATGATAGGGTCATCTGGGCAATTAACTCATTTGAGGCCTATAAATGTCCTGGTCCTGATGGGATATTCCCTGCTCTGTTACAGCAGGGCAAACAAGACCTAGCACCAATTTTATGCAAACTATATAGAGCCAGTTTGGCACTAGGGTATGTGCCAAAAGCATGGAACCAAGTAAGGGCCGTCTTTATACCAAAACCTGGTCGGAACTCATACGCCCAGGCAAAGGCATATAGACCTATATCCCTATGATCGTTCGTGCTAAAGGCAATGGAGAAACTGTTTGAAAAGCATCTTAGGGAAACCTGTCTAGTAGAAAGGCCACTACACCCTAATCAGCATGCATACCAAGCAGGAAAATTGTGCGAAAGCGCATTACATCAGTTAACTTCGAAAATAGAGACAGCACTGACCGACCAAGAAATAGCATCAACTGTATTTCTTGACATAGAGGGTGCATTTGATAACACCTCATTTGAGTCAATGATATTATCCGCTAGCAACAGTCGAGTTGAAGACATCCTATGCAGATGGATGAAAGCCATGTTGCAAGGCAGACAGATTCAGACGACACTGGCAGGTGAGACAGCACAGGTGTCTGTGGCCAGAGGATGCCCTCACGGCGGAATACTATCTCCCCTGCTCTGGGGCATGGTCGTAGACGAACTACTAGTCTCACTGAACAAATCTGGCTACTACACACAGGGGTATGTGGATGACATCGTAATACTCATGGTAGGGAAATATGTCAATACAGTATCAGAGCTTATGCAAAGAGCTCTAAGAACTGTTGAAGGGTGGTGCATAAAGGAAAACCTAAGGGTAAATCCTACAAAAACCCTAGTCCCCTTCACTAACAAAAGAAAGCTAGATGGGTTACGGCTGTCAACTCTCTTTAACCAAGTAGTGCAGATGAGAGGAGAGGACAAATATTTGGGCGCGTTCCTAGTCACCAAGTTGACCTGGAATTAACATCTAGACAATATAACCAACAAATGTAAAACAGCATTAATGATGTGCTGGAGTACAGTCGCAAAAACCTGGGGATTAAAGCCACGCATGGTGCACTGGTTATACATTGCAGTGGTAAGACCCATGATAACCTACGGCTGCCTGGTCTGGTGGCCAAAGGTCAAACAAAAGCAAGCAATTGCAAAACTCACAAAAATTCAGAGGCAAGCATGTCTATGCATAACAGGAGCAATGAAAAGCTCACCCACGGCAGCCATGGAATTAATGCTAAACCTACCCCCCTCGACATTTTCATCGGGGGAGAGGCCAGGATGGCAGCATACAGGCTGACATATAACATGAACTGGAAAACCCAGAATAAATTGGGCACACCAGAATCACAAATGACATCGCAAACCCTCATTAAACATGGGTAGCGAGACCATGATTCCAAAAATATCATACGACAAACCATTTAAAATCCAAATGGATTGGGATCAATGGCGTCGTAGGGACAAAACCTGAAAACCCTGGCAAAACACAACCGGGTAACACGGATGTGGGTGTCAGGTCATAAGGGCATAGAAGGCAATGAAAAAGCAGACCAACTAGCGAGGAAAGGGTCTGGTCCCGAACCAGCACTAGGTATTACAAAGGCAACAGCACGTGGGGTAATAATTGAGTGGATTAAACAACTACACCAGCAATATTGGAACCATGTGCAAGGACAAAGACACAGTAAACGGATGATGGGAAGACCATCTCAGACTCTACCAACTGAAATACTGAAACTCAACAGAAAGGATCATAGAATTGCGACGGGGCTACTAACCGGTCATTGCAGTCTAAGGAAACACATGCACAGAATGGGCGTATATATAGAAGAACCTATATCAGACCCTGTAATGAAGAGGAAGAAACTGCCTCTCAAGTAATCTTTGAACGTGAAGCATTAAACCGCCGACGTCACAACCTGTTGGGCGAAATAGACCCACAGGTAGGCATACCGGAAATAGATCTGGTCTACAGGCTACTAAACCTAGTAATGGCTGTTCACCTAAATCAAAACACAAATGCAGAGAAACACAATAGGCCTTATTGGCCGGGGTGTTCAGGAACTCACAAAACCGTGCTCTGCAATTGCTATTACCAATAACCAATAACCAATAGGCAGCACACACTTAATAATTAAATTAAAACACGCGAGTAGAAAAACTGTTTTTCACGAAAATTTACAGCACCCACTCTTTTTTCGCGTGGTTGCTACTGGGACAAATCAAACAGATAAAAATTATCTGCCGGAAAACGGAAAAAGCTTAAATCAGGGTATGCTTTGCGATTTCGCGTAGGTACATTCAAAATACACGCAGTAAGCTATTGCAAAACATTTGAAGCAAAGCAGTTGAAAAATTGGAATCGTATAATTTAATAATGAAATAGTACCTACTCAATAGCACAAGCGTTCGAAATAAACTAAAGGAAAAATTAACAAACATATATGTTTGGGTAAATCATTATCATCAAAACACCTACAACCCTAATGAGTAATATGCAATTCTTAAGAAATAGACAGCAATAAGCGGCTTACAGTTAGATAAGACGCTCATTTCTACAAAAACATTTTGGATATCTTATAGCTCGGTTATAGGGAATAACTTCAAATACAAAACAATTAAGCAGTTCTGATCATACTTTTTGCTTCTGCTCATATCTGCTCACCCGTATACTTTTTCATATTTTGTGAGGCACTCTTATTTTTTGACCACTCCGCGTCACTCGTGTACATTTTCCCCTATCATATAGCCATCTTGGTCCTTTCCACCATTTTGATTGTAACAGATTCATTGCTGTGCATCTGTGCTGTCCATCCTCGTGAAGGGAAATCAGCAAGATTCAACGAGCCAGCAGGATATAACGCCAAGCTTCTCTTGAAGTCAACGGACCAATTTTTACAGGTTTAGGAATTAACTCCCACCGTCCATATTTTCCATTGGTAGCTATAACTGCTTCTTGGGCCATATAAGTCCCACCGTCGGTCAGTTTTTATTGCAATTCCTTCCGTGCCCATAACTCCCATCGTCGATTTTGTCCATATCTCCCAACCTGTCCACAAGTCCCACCATCGAATTTGGTCGGTTTTGGTCATAACTCCCACCGTGTCCATAACACCCACCGATGCTTACTCTAGTATATAAATCAGCTCTATGATCAGGACCCTGCCTCTTCATATCTCCCACTGTCCATATCTCCCACTCGTATGCTGGGTTGCATTATTGCTGACTGAAATTTTTAAATGTAGTGAAATTAAATTTATGGTGGAAGCGGATTTTTTAAATATACATTATTTTGTCTCCATTTGCTTCATTTATCCTCACATATTGTACTCTTCCACTTAAGTAACTTCTAAACCATTTCATCATGGTATCGTTGATCCCCATTGCTTCTAGTTTCTTCAAGAGTAGGTCGTGGTTTAACGTGTCGAAAGCTTTTTTCTAATCTATGAATATTCCTGCCGATAACGTTCCCTTGTCCATAGTGTTTTGTAGTTCAATGACTAAGTCCGCTACTGTTACTTCAGTACTGCTGTTTTTCCTAAATCCGTACTGTTCTTATCTCTGTCAAGCAATGGCTCGTCACGATGTTCGCTGTACCTATACTCAAATTTTCTCTTAGTGAGCATGTCTTCTTCGTCCAATGATCCTGCTTTGCTCTACTATCCCATAGACAGATGAAGTAAGGGTACTTCGTGTATCCACTTTGCTGTCCAAGCAAGAAATTCACCATCTTTAAATCAACGCAAACAGACCACTGGTGGTCTTGATAGCGGATCTTCTGCAAAACCATTTTTATGTTTTCATATTCTTCTTTAATTTTCGTTGAGTGGCCAATTGGAATAGGAGTTGTTTCGCTGTGTGGCAAAGGTCGCCTGGCTGACTCCAAATTAGGATATTTCCACGTACGTTTCTTGTAGCGGTTAAAGCACAACCCAAAAATAACAATCGTCGTGATGGTTTTTCGGTTCTGTCCACACCAAAGTTTAAGCTACTTCTCTCTCCTTTTGTCCATTGCCGTAGAGACTCTACACAGGTTTTACAAACGTTATGGGGAACCTAAGGTTTGTCTTGCTTCCCAATTGGGAAATCAAAACCCCAAAAAGTCAAAAGTATTAGATGATGAACAGATACGAATATTTATTAATGAATCACCAGATTCTTCGTTCCTGTTAATGAAGGTATACATTTTGTTTTATTTATTTATTCACACATTAACATAAATATTACGTTTCAACTTAGGTTATATTAATAATGGGCATTTCTGGGGCATGCCGCCGTGAGGAATTGTGTAAAATGTCTATTGATGACATCGAGTTTAAAACCGACGTAGTATTTGTGACCATACCTGCCACAAAAACCAACGTTATCAGACGATTTTCAGTTACTGATGTTTCTCGGATTGCCTGATTTTTAAAAGTTTAATTTTGCATTAGTTGGTTTTCCCCTGATTTTTACTAATTACGTTGTCAATTACAAGGTTGTCTGTCTCAACGTTTTTGTGTAAAATTAATTTTAAAACTGAGTGATTAATATACAGGGTATGTTATTAGTGCGAGATTATTTTCCACCGTCTTTATAATAGCAGTTAGAAAAAAATTGTTAAGAGAAAAACTGTTTGTTGGGTTACTGTGCATAACCTAACATTATTACCAATTTTACTGGGTGTTTAGTTATTCCTTTACAGCACACTTTATTTTAAATGAAACACTCTCTATATTATTGCTTTTCTGGAATCTACATTTATTTCTAGATAGAAAAGTATGAAGGTACTTTGATCTTAAATTAGTGGTTTTCGAGTTATTTCCATTTTTTTTTAAGTTTGACGTGTATGGACATACTACAAAATTAATATTTTTGATACCAAAAACAGTCACCCATCGCTATTTTGCATAGACTATTAACATATTATAAAGTATTGAGCGGAATTAAAAAAATAGTAGATTATTTCATAGGTTGTTCATAATTTAATGTCTATGTTTCAAAACTTTACAAGCCAATGTCTTGTTTTTCAAACGAAACACACGTTATTTTTTACCACCATCAAATGCAGAATTAAATTCTTTCTATATGATATAAGTTTTTGCATATCAAATGTTATGTTAAAATATCTATAGTTTTTCGTGTTTTTTGATTGGTTTTTTATAAATTGCAAATTAAAATAGGTGTGCTATGAAAAAAAAATATTTTAATGCTCCACGTTAACGTGTAGCTAGACATGGTGTAAAATTAACTTTTGTTTTGTACTATTTCTATAGTTACCAATTACGTCAATTTGTGTTTTGAAGGCAAGATGGCTGGAAGGTATGGTGTTGTCACTCGAGTTTGATATGGGCGTCACGAAATGTTTTGCGGAGAGATGGCGCAGTAGGTACTAAAAAGACGTTTGCGCGTGAAATTTGAAATCCGCACGCAATGCTATTCTAACCTGACTTTGTTCATACTGTGATATTATACTGTCATAATTCAAGAATTATAAGAACACTATAGTGACAACAACTATTCTCGATCATATTTTCCTATAATTCATTATTTATTGCAATATTGAAAAGGTTAATATTTAATATAGCCTGAAAATTTATATCTTCACACTGATTATCACTGTAGCGGGCACTGTAGTTATTCAACTTCGGGAAAACGATTGTTAATGCGAGGAGGCGGTAAAACTTGGTTTTGATTTTCTTGGGAAATTCGAAAAAAAACAGATTTCAATGCACTCAGTTTTGACATCGATAAGACTCCAAAAGGCTTATTGCAAAGCAAAAATACGAAAAAAAAAAATCGAAAACAAAATTGGTTCTGTAAAGCAATTTGATGCGCCCGATTTGATGTTTATTATGTGCATGGGTCACGGTGGAATGCTACAGTTTATGTAGTTATAGAATGGGATGACTGTAAGGCATTGTAATTAAAAAAAGAAACATGAAAAAAATTGATAATTGACCCATATGAATCATACTTTATTGCTTACTCTACATATTTCCTTAAACACTATAGAGTACTAATTTTTATTGCAATTATTTAGTGAAAGTAGGCAATAGCAGTAGTAAAGTATAAAGATGTAATCGAATTAGAAGACAACGAAGTAACTGCGCAAATTTATCGTAGAATTAATGCAGTGCTTTAATGTCATTTCGGTTAACAGTTGCCTACGAGGGTACCATCTACCTGCACATATAATTGTGTAACATACAAACCGCATAAGCACAAAATGATAAACGTAATTTAAAACATTAAAAATAGAACAGAAACAAAAATCAGTACATAATAATACATTAAATTGTACTGTATTGACAAAATCTATGCGGACAGTCACTCTAGACATAGTGCATCTCTTTAACATTATAATTAGTAATAAAAACAAGTATTTTAAGTACTTCAAAAGTTTATTATTTACTTGTGTGCGGATAGCGATTATCTTACAAAATTTCAGAAGGGCTCCTGCCTATTATACAGATCACAATAAACATTGTATAATATTCATCTCAAACCTAAGATTTAAATATCAAAGGGTAGCTTGTATAAACCAGGATTAAAACACATAAAATACATAAAAAAACATGAAAACATTAAAATCTACGTTAACTAATTTAGTACTTTTTTAGCATGTTAACTTAAGCACTAGACAAGCATTCCAATAACATATACTTGATATAAACATAAATTCATTAAAAAAATCTTTTAAATTATAAAATAATTAATGCGTTTTGCAAGTCTGCAAAAAATTATAATTAAACCATAAACCATACATGACTGCATGTCTGTACGCTTTGAATAAATACAAATGCAGCTTTCACTGAACAAGTAGTCACTATTATATTTGTCATTGTCCTACTATGATGGCACGTCGACAAGGTAATCATAACACAGGGTTCTCGACCTGGTAATTCTGCCACTGGGATGGTGACATACCAGTTGCAGTTGAGGAATCAACGCATATTTTTGTGGTTATATGTGGCGATGCACACAGGATGATTGATAATATGTTGGGATGTACTTTCAGTACAGATTAAGAATCTGAAAATAATAAAAAGTTCCTATAAATATGTGCCCAAAAACTGTTCATTACCGGGCAAGTTGCAGTCTACAGAATTGGGAACAGTATTCTCTTCCATAGATTTAATTTCATAAGCAGCTTTTATGGACACATGTTTATAGAATTTACTCTCAAAGTTTTGTGTAAACTATTCTATTCTATGTATTAAGAAAACACTTATTAGACCTTCATGGCAATTTAATTTTTGAAAAGCATATTATCTCGAAAATTGTTAGATTTAGAAATTTTCAACATGAGAACATGTTTTTGGGCAATTTTGTATGGAGAATAAGATTTTTCAAAAAAATGCTAAAATCTAAAATATGTAGAACATAATTACGTGACCCCCCCCCCCGTACGAGACACCTCTGGTGTTCTTATTCAAAGCAAAATTATTACAAATACATGAATAACTAATTACGTGAATAATGCTCATATGAAATTTTAAAATTTGAGTGCAATTACTGCAAAAGTTATCTACAAAAAGTGATTAGCCTGGTTTATTTTCAAGAAACTGTAACCCTATAATGAAGGGTTTTCAGGCCCATGTTTATGAGAATTCTTTCGATTATATTTAGATTCTGAATCTATCCTGAAAATTCGTTCCACATGTTATGAATCACACTGTATACCATTGCTTTGGCAAACGAAAATTGTGCAGACTTCATTTAAATGAAGTAAAGGGGCTCTTTTAACTTTTCCTTTATTCGTGTTGTTATGAATCCTAAAAAATATTGCAATCATTATGAGAAACATAATTAAATAGATATACCTAACTATTTAGAAATTGTAGAGTATGCTAAATTGTAGTTAATTTAGCATTAGTGTAATTTTAAATTAAACCAGCTTTTTCCATTGTAACATGTAGCTGCCTACTAAAATACAAAGGATGTTGATTGTTTAAATTACAGCAAAAGGAAATTTTTATATGCTGTGATTATTATCAACAGTGATCGGAAGTACAATTCTTTTAACTGCCTGAAAATAATTAATTTAAGTATTTCTCAACTTCTTAACTGTGTTTTTACTAGTTAATTGTTATTCTACATACATATTTGATTAAAATTAAAACAGTACTTACTCCTCTTTAATTTTCTGCTGGTAGTCTGTCTTTTTACTAAGCTGAAGCTTCTACTAAATTGAGTTTTGTGAATTACATTGGTGTGTTAATTAATAATTCACCGAAGTATGCTTTTATTCGTTATTATTTTACTTTTTGAAGGAATCGAATTGTCTCGTCAACTGTCAGAACATTTCAGGAGGATTAGGTTAAAATTCACGGACGCTGTCAGAGAAATCTACCGTCACTGCTGCCCTCTCGCGGCAATACATTTGTGGGTCCCTCGCAAAACAATGTAAATATTAAAAAGTGAAAACACCAACATATATATATATATTAGCTATCCATGCATCTTGTTTGAAGGTATATGATCAAGATGCATGGATAGCTAATATATATATTGGTGTTTTCACTTTTTAATATTTACATTGTTTTGGGAGGGACCCACAAATGTATTGCCGCGAGAGGGCAGCAGTGAAGGTACATCGCTTTGACAGCGCCCGTGAATTTTAACCTTACCCTCCTGAAATGTTCTGACAGTTGACGAGACAATTCGATTCGTTCAAAAAGTAAAATAATAACGAATAAAAGCATACTTCGGTGATTTATTAATTAACACACCAATGTAATTCACAAAACTCAATTTAGTAGAAGCTTCAGCTTATAGTAAAAAGACAGACTACCAGCAGAAAATTAAAGAGGAGTAAGTACTGTTTTAATTTTAATCAAATATGTATGTAGAATAACAATTAACTAGTAAAAACACAGTTAAGAAGTTGAGAAATACTTAAATTAATTATTTTCAGGCAGTTAAAAGAATTGTACTTCCGATCACTGTTGATAATAATCACAGCATATAAAAATTTCCTTTTGCTGTAATTTAAACAATCAACATCCTTTGTATTTTAGTATGCAGCTACATGTTACAATGGAAAAAGATGGTTTAATTTAAAATTACACTAATGCTAAATTAACTACAATTTAGCATACTCTACAATTTCTAAATAGTTATATCTATTTAATTATGTTTCTCATAATGATTGCAATATTTTTTAGGATTCATAACAACACGAATAAAGGAAGAGTTAAAAGAGCCCCTTTACTTCATTTAAATGAAGTCTGCACAATTTTCGTTTGCCAAACCAATGGTGTACAGTGTGATTCATAACATGTGGAACGAATTTTCAGGATAGATTCAGAATCTAAATATAATTGAAAGAATTCTCATAAACATGGGCCTGAAAACCCTTCATTATAGGGTTACAGCTTCTTGAAAATAAACCAGGCTAATCACTTTTTGTAGATAACTTTTGCAGTAATTGCACTCAAATTTTAAAATTTCATATGTGAGCGCATTATTCACGTAATTAGTTATTCATGTATTTGTAATAATTTTGGTTTGAATAAGAACACCAGAGGTGTCTCGTACGGGGGGGGGGGGGGGGGGGTCACGTAATTATGTTCTACATATTTTAGATTTTAGCATGTTTTTGAAAAATCTTATTCTCCATACAAAATTGCCCAAAAACATGTTTTCATGTTGAAAATTTCTAAATCTAACAATTTTCGAGATAATATCATGCTTTTCAAAAATTAAATTGCCATGAAGGTCTAATAAGTGTTTTCTTAATACGATAGAATAGAATAGTTTACACAAAACTTTGAGAGTAAATTCTATAAACATGTGTCCATAAAAGCTGCTTATGAAATTAAATCTATGGAAGAGGTAATACTGTTCCCACTTCTATAGACTGCAACTTGCCCGGTAACAAAGAGTTTTTGGGCAAATATTTATAGGAACTTTTTATTATTTTCAGATTCTTAATCTGTACTGAAAGTACATCCCAACATATTATCAATCATCCTGTGTGCATCGCCACATATAACCACAAAAATATGCGTTGATTCCTCAACTGCAACTGGTATGTTACCATCTCAGTGGCAGAATTACCAGGTCGAGAACCCCGTGTTATGATTACCTTGTCGACGTGCCATCATAGTAGGACAACGACAAATATAATAGTGACTACTTGTTCAGTGAAAGCTGCATTTGTATTTATTCAAAGCGTACAGACATGCAGTCATGTATGGTTTATGGTTTAATTATAATTTTTTGCAGACTTGCAAAACGCATTAATTGTTTTATAATGTAAAAGATTTTTTTAATGAATTTATGTTTATATCAAGTATATTTTATTGGAATGCGTGTCGAATGCTTAAGTTAACATGCTAAAAAAGTACTAAATTAGTTAACGTAGATTTTAATGTTTTCATGTTTTTTTACGTATTTTATGTGTTTTAATCCTGGTTTATACAAGCTACCCTTAGATATTTAAATCTTAGGTTTGAGATGAATATTATACAATGTTTATTGTGATCTGTGTAATAGGCAGGAGCCCTTCTGAAATTTTGTAAGATAATCGCTATCCGCACACAAGTAAATAATAAACTTTTGAAGTACTTAAAATACTTGTTTTTATTACTAATTATAATGTTAAAGAGATGCACTATGTCTAGAGTGACTGTCCGCCTAGATTTTGTCAATACAGTACAATTTTAATGTATTATTATGTACCTACTGATTTTTGTTTCTGTTCTATTTTTAATGTTTTAAATTACATTTATCATTTTGTGCTTATGCGGTTTGTATGTTACACAATTATAATATGTGCAGGTAGATGGTACCCTCGTAGGCAACTGTTAACCGAAACGACATTATAGCACTGCATTAATTCTACGATAAAATTGCGCAGTTACTTCGTTGTCTTCTAATTCGATTACATCTTTATACTTTACTACTGCTATTGCCTACTTTCACTAAATAATTGCAATAAAAATTAGTACTCTATAGTGTTTAAAGAAATATGTAGAGTAAGCAATAAAGTATGATTCATATGGGTCAATTATAAATTTTTTTCATGTTTCTTTTTTTAATTACAATGCCTTACAGTCATTCCATTCTATAACTACATAAACTGTAGCATTCTACCGTGACCCATGCACATAATAAACATCAAATCGGGCGCATCAAATTGCTTTACAGAACCAATTTTGTTTTCGATTTTTTTTTTTCGTGTTTTTGCTTTGCAATAAGCCATTTGGAGTATTATCAATGTCAAAACTGAGTGCATTGAAATCTGATTTTTTTCGAATTTCCCAAAAAAATCAAAACCAAGTTTTACCGCCTCCTCGCATTAACAATCGTTTTCCCGAAGTTGAATAACTACAGTGATAATCAGTGTGAAGATATAAATTTTCAGGCTGTATTAAATATTAACCTATTCAATATTGCAATAAATATTGAATTATAGGAAAATATGATCGAGAATAGTTGTCACTATAATGTTCTTATAATTCTTGAGTTATGACAGTATAATATCACAGTATGAACAAAGTCAGGTTAGAATAGCATTGCGTGCGGATTTCAAATTTGACGCGCAAACGTCTTTTTAGTACCTACTGCGCCATCTCTCCGCAAAACATTTCGTGACGCCCATATCAAACTCGAGTGACAACACCATACCTTCCAGTCATCTTGTATATGATTTATAAATCTCCGGTATATTCTATACCAAATTCAATGTTCGAAAACTTAACCTTAAAACACGTTTAAAACGAGAACGTCGTTTTTACGCTAAATACGCCAAGGTTCTACAATTAATACATTACGCATGCCTTATTCCAGTGTAGTTTGTTGATAGATTAGATCGTGTTGAGATAATAATTTATGTCATCGTAATTTAAAGGATCCGACGTGATCTAGCAATTTTCCGGCAATAAATCCAGCTCAATAAAGTCGTGGGCATAAAATCCCGATATACTCCCTATTATGTTTATTATTTAGAATATCCCGGCAATATTAGAATAGACATGCAGGTAGGCGAGAAGACAAGAAAACGTTTGGCAGCGAGAAATTCGATTTTACGTGAGCCGGGGGCGGTAGAGCGAATTAAAACTGTCATTTTAATAACAATTTTTTTTATTATTGGGAATTTTCCAACAATATTACACGGGCAGATGTCTACCAGGACAAGAAAACTTTTGGCTATAACAGATTCGTTTTTCCGTAACCCGGGGGCGGTGGAACGAATTAAATTTGAACAACTTAATTCCAGCATTTTTTTTTATTATTGGGAATTTTCCAACAATATTACACAGGCAGATGTCTACCAGGACAAGAAAACTTTTGGCTATAACAGATTCGTTTTTCCGTGACCCGGGGGCGGTGGAACGAATTAAATTTGAACAACTTAATTCTTGAAATTTTTTTTATTATTGGGAATTTTCCAACAGTATTAGACAGGCAGATGTCTACTAGGACAAGAAAACTTTTGGCTATAACAGATTCGTTTTTCCGTTACCCGGGGGCGGTGGAACGAATTAAATTTCAACAATTTTATTCCAGCAATTTTTATGTTACTTATCTATTTGCATATATTAAAACCGCTACGATGTGCTTACAATAACTGCCAGCCCCTGCTTTACAAGAACACAAGCACCGCCAGTCACTAACGTTTTCATTAATCTTAATTTCAACTACATGTGGTGCAGAATGTGGGTGGGACGTCTGCAATACAAAGGCGTGAATTTTTTCGTTCATTTTTCCACATAAAACCACGTGCCCTGCATTAAAAACCGCTTCTCCTTCTACTAAGGGTCTGTGTGTGCCTTGTAGGTACGTAAATATGTCGCTATATGACACAGACATATTAAAATTAACAAACTTTTCGCGTTGAAAAACACTCGACTACCCCTACAAACACCGGCAACTAAACAATGTTTTCCCTACTACGCGGCCATATTGCAATTAGTAGTAGCGCCCTCTACAGTCAGCTGCGAAGGCGAATAATAGTAATTTTATGCCCACGACTTTATTGAATTGGATTTATTGCTGAAAAATTGCTAGCGTAACAGGACTTTAAAGGTTTTCAAATTTAGGACGATAATTTGTGAGATCCTGTTATGTTGCCTATAGCTGTAAACTTGAGAAGCAAAATCAAGATTTAAATTAAGAAATAAAACTAAAACTATTGCAGAAATTCAGAGACAGCAGAAATATTTACAATTTTTAATATTTGACAGGTAGTAAGTGAATAGTTACTGCAGCAAATTTTATGATTGTGTATTTTGAATGATATTCATTCTAGAACTAGAATTCAGCGATGTCTAGACAAAATCACAGTTTTGCAAGTGTAATTCCAATACCTCTACCAGATACTGAATTAAAGGAAATAGTGCAAAAAGCAAAAGATTGGGCGTTAATGAATGGAGCAGCCATGAGGTCTAAAACTAACTTTTCAAATGATGCATTACAGTTTGCTCCTTTTATACTGTTTCCATCAGCATTCCCTCGAAAGGAATTTCAAAAATCTGTTTCAATACAACCAATCTTAAATGAAATGATGCATCGAGTAGCTCATAACCCTGAATTTTTAAAATCGTCTTTACGAGAAACTGTTCAGGTTGATGAATTTACCGGTAATTTGTTTAAAATTTATGAAACTGTACTGCAAGAAGGAATAACGCAGGTAAGAATTTTTTTTCTATACTTCCAAGGTGAAAACGGAGTATGGCTCACTCTGCTTTTTTTCTTTATATGAATGAATTTGGAGGGATTTTTAAATCGAGATAGCAATATATACATGTCAATGCATTTGAAATCAATTTTTAACTATTTATTTTATATATTACTATTTAAAATGATTTATGTCAAATAATAAAGTATTTTATTTAAATATTAATAACAAAATGTAAGCCGTATGCAGTTTGATTATGTGAGCAGTAAACTTAGTAAACAGTTTAATTGAAGTCAATTTTTTTATTGGACTGATAATTGCTCATTCTGTTCTTTAGAAAAAGCATTGTAATTTGCATAAAATAATAGGTATCTATACACAGGGTGTACTTTTCAAGATACACATTATTGGTATGTTGAAAACCATAACAGCTACAAATTTGGTTAAATGGGAAAAGAATTGTAAATTTGTACGCCGATTTAAGTGTCCTTTACAGAAAAAAACAAATGAACCTCGCTGTTTTGAGGTTCCATAAATTAATTTTTGTACATAGTTTGGCCCTTTAGTCAGCATAAGTAGTAACACATCTTTCTCCATTTAATCGAATTTTTAGCTTGCGGTTTTCAAGATACCAGGGACGTCTATTCTGGAGTTCAGGAGAAGTGATCTATTCCCACGTGTGAACTGTAGGCTCAGATCACACGCTATTCTCTCGCTCGTGTAAAACCGCATTCTGGACTCCCTGAACAACCACTCCGTGAACGAACGAAATGTACGTTGTTGCCAGATATTTCGTGTTCCGTAGCCAATGCGTGTTGAGTAATTTATATTTAGCGAGTTTTAATTGACCAATAGCGTGCAATCAATTTTCACATTCTGTAACTGTTAACATTTGTTGATAAAAGGTTATTCTGTGCATGTGACTTCAATGCGTTTGGGTATTTGATAATGCAAAGAAGTAAGAAAACAAGTTTGTAATGGCGCTTAATAAAACTAGAACGTCTTGAAGGTTCTATCACGTACGGCCTAACCATTTCAATTATTTCTCTTGCCAAAGCTTTACTGACACGAAAGTATTTTACAAATTTTGAAGCGGATAGCAAAAAAGCGTCCTCTTTTGATAAAAATACTCTGAGAGGTTCTTCTATTTCATTTTCTGCATCTTGAAGATTGCCTAATACTTGCAGCACCACTTCTAATATTTTGTCTACATCCATGACACGCAAATTGCGAATACTTATGTACCTATTTATATATTTTTCTCCACGGAAAAAATGTGATTAGACCATTTAAAATGTTTCACAGTTTGGCTCTGTATAACCTTGTGTGTGTTTATTAAAATGTCAGTTTTCTTGAGAACGGTTCACTTCTCCTACAACAGGACAGGAGAAGCAAGTTCTCCTAATAAGTGTGTGATAGGAGCGCTCCTCGATTTCAAGAATACAGTGCACATTATTTTTGAGAGAACTCCGCCCACTTCTCTCGCAAATTCCTACTCCTTGAACTCCAGAATAGCTGTCCTGAACTCCAGAATAGACGTCCCTGAACTCCAGAATAGACGTCCAGTAGTGTGCATCTTGAAAACTACAGCCTGTGTAGGTACATACAATAATATTAAATACAAGGAAAAAATAGGGGGTGAGCTACATTTCGTTTACATGTATTATATGTGTAATTGTAATTTTACCATTTTTAAGTGACACCACAGTTGTTCGTCTCTTTGTTTTAAGGTAGAGACAAACAATTTTTATTAAATAAGTTATGTTTTTAAATTAAACCCAAAAAATATTCCTATTTTAACTGTCACTATAGATAGATGGTCTTAAAATAGGTGCATATATTTTAGTGGCAGATTGCGGACCAAAAATCACCCTGTGTAATATTCTGGATTTCTATTTCTCATGCCTCTCTCTGTCCAGGGCCATTCTCATTCTTTGATGCATCTTTTGCTTCTTCTCTATAGATATAGTTTGTGAATTGCAACTATTTGGCAATAAAACAAAAGCTATGACTTACATTAAGTAACCAAAGAATGATGCCACTTAAAATAGTTAAAAATACTACTGTAATGGCTATTTGAAACAAGAACTTTTAAGTCGTTGCTTCAATTGTATATAAACATGGTTTGAATATTTATTTTTTAGGTGCACCTGATGTTGAAAAGTAAATATTTAATACTTCTCTGTAGTATATTTATTAAACAAATTCTTAACATCCCACTCATGTAGGTGAATATGAATAAAAAAATGGAACATTTACCAATTTGATTTGAAATATAGGATGTGCAATAAATAGAGTAATAAATTCAAAATCATTTTCTAAGCAGTTTTAGTTGGAATTTGTATTGGAGTGGTAAATAAGTAAGTGCTTTATTCATCATAAAGATGTTTAGATACACAGGTATTAACAAACAGATTTTACATAGTTAGAACATAACTTTCTAAACTAATATAATGTAATTGCCTGTTTGGCTTCATTGTATAATTTTAACCTTTATAATACAGATTTTTCTGTGAACAGGCTTTTGTCGCACCATTTGATTTAGCATTTACTAGGCTGTGCAAAGTAATGCAGGTTTTATGTCAAAATGACGTGCAGTGAAAGTGAGGTGACAACCAGAATTATTATAACATTTTATATAAATTTGTTCCTCTACTTACTGGACATTCTTTAGTCTGACAGTTTTGTAAAAAGGATTAGGATTGTGCACACATTTCCCATAATTTAACATTTTACACATTCACGGTTCAGTGTAGTAAACAATATGCCTAACCCTCACGTCTATGCTATATTCCAATGAGATTTAAATGTACCATATGCAGAGTCACTGTTATGTATTAGCAACGCTCTCCCACTAAAACTGTTTGAGGTAGAAACTTGAAATTTTGCAGGGATACACAGGAAACACATTTTTTTTTTTAACTTTATTTATATTTACAATCTGCTCTGATGAGCAATAAGTAAATCAGGTGGATTACAAAAAGAGAACATGTTGAATGCCGTCCCAGTGGAAGGCTCGCCCAAAAGAATTACTTATTAGCTATGTACAGATAATATTTAACACACAAGTCAGACTAGTATCGGTCCGGAAGATCCAGAGGGCTGAGTCTCCTCAGCCTGCGAACTGTATTGCTGTTATCCAGCAAATTCACAGCAAGATGGTTTGTATGATTTTCTAATCGTGAAAGATACTTTGCACTCACGCACTGCACTTCTTTCACTAATTTCATTCGGAGATCCCGGTGTATGACTTCGTTTTTAACGTACCACGGAACATCTACTATTGACCTCAGGGTTTTAGACTGGAATCTCTGCAAAACACATGGGAATATTGTGACATGCTTTTAAATTTTATTTAATTTCAAATTTTTAAAGATAAAACACCTTCTTGATTTTTTTAGACAGCAGTATAGGTTGTATGGAGTATCATTGTAAAGCTTACTTTTTTCTTTATTAATAGGTTCCAGCTTTACTTTGTTTAAGTTCATATTAATGTATAAATATAATACTTTATAATTTCAACAATAATAAATAAAAGGTTGTTCCTGTTTGTAAAAGTGAGCAGCTGTTTGTATACTTGATCTATTAGTAGGTAGGCAGTTCGTATTTGTACATAGAGGGCCAGCTGATGGCTTGATACAGGACCATCTTAATACACCAGGCCGGCTCATGCTGTAGCGCTGTGGAGGGGATGGCGCCCGTAAAATGCATGCGGTGTATAGGGCGTTTTATATGTTTTAATTAATTTACGATATTGAAGTATAATAAAACGTCACCATTTTTCGAATATTTATTTTATTAGGGTTTGCATTAATAAGTAAATAACACAAATGCAGAATTTCATATTTATTTCCATAAAAAGACGTACGTCGAAGATACATATATTCAGTATAATGTTAATGAATCACTACTAAATTAAACATTTAAAGTGGAAATAAACAGTAATAAAAAATAGAACATTGTACTTAAAAATTAAACACTATTTAGTTCAGATACAGTACATAGTATCTACACTACAATTAATTTTAATTGACAATAACAATTCTTTATTATGTTAAATGAAAGGTATTCAATTTTCTTTTTTTAGACTCACCTTTAACATCATTTTTAGCTTTTGTATAATTATTCAATAATATGTTAGAAAAAATCATTGTTACTTTATCAACAACAGATTTTCTGCTGTTGCACAAACAGTTGTCGAGATCTTCAAAATTAATTGAATCGAAATGCTCTACACTTAATTTGCATAAAAGACCTCTTTGGTTTGTAGCTGCAATATATTGTTCTTCGTATATTTCACTAATAAGTACTTTAAAAGTTTTAAACATTGTTATTATTATTTCTAATAAAAATTCTTTTGGCACTTTTAAACCACCCCTGTCTAAATCTTTTATATAGGAATATGCTTCCGGGCTGCAGTCGTATTCCAAAATTTTGTCAATAGTTAAACAATTAATGCAATTTTTACATGTAAGTTTTGATCTTAAACTATTAGCTATATATCCTGCTATGTAAATTAAAACCATATGGTCATTTTTTGTATTTTCAACGACGTCAATGTGCCTGTCGAATTCTTCATAAATTGCGTGTATATAATCATCTTCATTATCAATAAAATGCACATCGTTTATTTCAGAAATCAGCGGTTTAATTTCAAATTGGCCTTTACTAGCAGATTTAATTTTCAGTAAACTTAATAGCTTAATTTTC
Organism: Ctenicera cuprea; assembly: GCA_958336395.1. NCBI lineage: Eukaryota > Metazoa > Arthropoda > Insecta > Coleoptera > Elateridae > Ctenicera > Ctenicera cuprea. The sequence goes on from OY284486.1 coordinate 41,310,845, forward strand.
TTTTCGGACTCTAATATTTGAGTTACAGAAACGTTGTAACTTCCTCCACTCATTTGTCTGTATTGGCCAAACCTTCCTTCAAGAGGGTCTGTTTGAAATTTTCCTAACAACACATATTTAAAAAATTTAGGTCTGTTAATAAATACTTGCATATTAAAATTAACGTTTCACAAGTATGTACTAACGCCTCTTGAGTTTGTTGTGTAAGTTTACCATGCCGCTTTTCTACGTTTTCAACTTGTAATTTGTCCCAATTTTTTAACCACGTTATAAATTTTTCTAGAATTTGAATATTTTTGTCATCTACTTGTTTTATAGGATCACAATATGGGTCTCGAAGGTGAATACCTTTGTAAGGGCTGTCGCAATTAACTATTTTCCACCAAGAAGATATTGTGTCTAAAAAATGTATGGTTCCATCAGCATTAATTTTTAAGTCGCTCTGAAGCATTCTAAGAGCTGATATATTTTTTTCATCAAATAATCTGACGCACAATGATACATTTTGTCGTTGTATGCCATTAGGATTTAATACTGCAGCATTTAATACAAAATAGCACACAAAAACAATATAAGCAATAGCAATAATTAAGGCAAAAGTAATATGAACTATTGGTGCCTACTATTTCACTGTTTCGAGTGGACAAGACTGGTCCTGGCACGACCAGATACGGCATCAGCCGTAGGGCGCTCTCCCCTCCACTTTAGAAACTTTTTACGAGCATGAGCCGGCCCGGTGTATTAAGATGGTCCTGCTTGATACCAGCTTAGTTGATTTACCCAAATTGTGCGTGGATTGTAGCTTCCCTATTGTAATCCCTCACCATACATTACATAGATGTCTCTAAGGACATCTATGACCATGTATCAACAATATTTATTTTAACCTGATATGTATGTTGACATGTGTACTAGGGATGCAACGGATATTCGGTTTGGCCGGATAATACGAAATATCCGGCCGGAGATTTTTCTTCAAGTAAAAGAGATTATGCATGCAATTTGACTTGGAAGTATAGACTAAAATAATTGAAAGTAAGAGAGCAAAAACCCCATAAGTCCAGTATTTTGCAGATCTGCATAAAATTACTAAATTTATATTACTGAGATCAGCATTTATGCGAGTTAAAAATTTGATATGATTTCAAACAACATAAATAAGTAGTATTTATTAAAACCACGAAGCAAAATATAACATAAGGA